>BMAW01019136.1:171561-186628 GCA_019974015.1 Nephila pilipes
AAAAAAAAATTCTTTACTGAAAATTGATTAATTTATTGCCAAAATTTCTTCTTTTTTAAAGATACCTAAATATATATTTTTCCAGTATAAAAAAGTAATAGACATAGAACTGTTCAATATCTTAACTATATGACGCTATTTACAGTTATTATCCTATTTATCATTCTTGTTACGCACTTGTTTATTTTAATAGGCTTTTTTGTTATATTGTCTTGCATTTTAGTTGTGTATTTCTTTTTTATACTATTAAATCATTTCTTTCATTACTCAAAACCTTTTATATTATTGTAATGAATTGTATTAGGTGCAGTGTGATATAAGTGCTTATGCACGTAATTGTATTCAGCCTGGTGTTTGGATCCTCTCTAAGTTTCAATACGTCAAAGGACATGTGAACGAAAAATGTTATACGAAAAAAAGCGGTTTGATATCTATACATTTTATGCACAGTTACTATTCTTTTAGATAATAACATATTTGAAGACGATTTTTTGAATTAATGTAAATTTTGGCTACAAATGTATATTTTATGTTCTTATGGGGCTTCAAAAGTAGAAAAACACCATGAAAAATTTTGTTAGAGTACATTTTTTACTTAATCAACGTAACTTTATTTACAAATATAAAAACAAAAAATTAGAGACTTTCCGCAACGAGTTGTAATTCAAAAGACAATAAATATATTGACATTTTGTAAATTGAATAATACAGAAATCATCATCATTAGAATAGTCATTTATTTTGAGAATCGATCTCCCTGGTAGAAAGCTACAAGGCTTGAATTCAAACATCGAAACTTTCTTTAAAAGTCATTGTAATTTTCCCTTTATTGTAATATAATCTTTTTTACTTGTTATCAAATCTTAAGAATAGTCTGTTTTATGATTAATTATTTGAAACACACACACACACACACACACACACACACACACACACACACACACACACACACACACACACAATACTTCATTTCAATAGCGCACAATATCAATAATAAACACACACACACACACACACACACACACACGCACGCACGCACAATATTTAATGTCATCTTCATGGTAGTGTAATTTACTATCAGCTTTTAAAAGTTAAACAATGAGATGCCTTCCAAGCAGAGTGGCGCAGTGGAAGCGTGCTGGGCCCATAACCCAGAGGTCCGTGGATCGAAACCACGCTCTGCTAGAATTTTTTTAAAACTAAGAAGACTGTTAAATCTCATATTTTCATAACATTATAAATAATATATTCGCACATAATTAATGAACATGTAAAATATCCAAATAATTTTGGTGATACTTTTTTCAGTTAAAAAATAATCCTTTTTTACAATAGTAGCGATGATAATCAGTTATTTCAGAATTGCATTTTCATGATTATGGTGTTTCATTGCAATAAAAATATTTAACAAAGTGAATTAATATTTACCCAATATCCTTAAACAATATAAAAGAAAACATTTGTATTAAGATTTATAATTTGATTCGATATAGAACGTTTGTAACTTTTTTACAAGAATTAATTTTTTCCCACAACATTTTCCTGTGAGGAGAGAGGGTTTGAAAGAAATGAGGTGTGACATTATTTTCACTAGTCTTTAGCGGCTTGAGGTAACAGTAAAGCATGGAGGAAATTTTTTTGTTAATCTAAATTTTGACTAATAATGCATATTTTATGACCGATTGGGGCTTCAAAATTCGAAAAATACTTAAGAAAAGTTTCGTTAACATATATTTTTACTGACTAAAAGGAATTGTATATAAATACAAACATATATTACGCCTTTCCGCAAAATATGGTAACTCAAAAGAAAATAAATATATTGACATTTTGTAAACTGAGTAATACAAAATATAATCTTATCTGAAAAATACACCATTATTTTGACAATATATCCCTTACGTAGGAAGCTAAGGTGCTTCGAATTTCTGAACACTAAAATTTTCTTTAAAAGCAATTTTTAATTTTCATTTCATATATATATATATATATATATATATATATATATATATATATATATATATATATATCAGGTTCATTGATGCGTAAACTTTTGAGATATTGTGTTTTGAAGTAATGAAAAATGTAAAAAAACAAATTCGTTTTTAGAGCCTTTTCGGCTAGAGAAATTCATGATCAGGTAACACTAAAACAGGTACAATTCATTTCTAAACAAGATCAAAACAAAATTTAAACAAATTTTTAAAAACAATAGACAGCATCTTAATAATAAATCGATATCGAGATGAAAAATTGTGTTTTGAAAATGTGCTATCATCTTAAATAAATTCATAATTCAATATCATAAGAAACAAAACTAAATTAAATTAATATCTTTTTAGTTTAGAAAAGAGGAGGGTGGAAGAATTTTAAAAACTTATTCAAAATTAATAAATTCTAGCAATTTATGTGGAGATTTCTTTCAATTGTTTCATCCATAAAATTATTCCTTAAAGACATTTATCTGTAAATTACTCTTTTTTAATTTAATAAACGTTAAGGTTTATGAGAAGATTTTGTATATTCACTGTTCCCTTTCTTAATGCAATTATTGTAAAATACATATTAGTTTATATGCGTAACTTTTGACTTAATAAGATTTTTTTTTCGTGTTTGTGGTAGAAATAAGTAAATATACACACTTCATAAAGCCGTTACAAATAGAAAACCCTTGATACATTTTTAACCCACCTCATATTGTTTCGTATATTTACTCATCATATTAAAGAACACGGAAATTGGTAAAATAGTATGAGCCCTGAAGACGAGAACTTACTTCAACATTATTATACGAAGCGTGTAAAACAAAAGTAACACGACATTTTTTATTAACACACGTGAGGAAGATATGTCTGTAAACTTAATTAGGTTTCCTGTTTCAATGTCATCTTCAGCGGCAGATGGAAACAACATAAGTTCTCAACTAAATACACACGAGATTCTTTTTAAGAACTTTTACTCGACTTTTTAGATGTCATGCTGCGCCAGAAGTTGTCTTTAGAACAGAAAATATCTCATATTAAGACAGCCGTTATGACTTGTTTAGTCATTAGTGAAAAAAAACACAAGTTATTTTAAAAGTTCTCGAATTATCCAGATGCTTTTGATCTGGTTATAAATAAAGAGATTATTTTTTTATTCTTGCATTTCAATACACTTGTTTTAATGTAAAGCTGGATATTAGAAATATCAAAATACATATTTGTAGTTAAATTAAATTATGAAGCATAATCTTTCAAACATTTTCTGTAATAAAATGAGAATAGTCGTTATCTACATAGTTTAAACTTTTAAAATCATTTTAACGTTTTTATTTCTTTACTTAATTTATTAATTATCCCTTAAACATTCCCCCCCCACAAAATAGGAATCGTGAGGCTCAATGATGTTTTGTTGTTTCATTCAGTATGATTTTATACTATAATGTATTTTTTTGTTTTCTTCTAGCAAGCCTGCATTCTTTTATGTAAATATTATAAGAACGGAAGTGAGTCGCATCTTTTAGTTTTATGTATAATTGTTTTTTATATGCAGATGAAAAGAGATATTAATTTTGAGTTAAGGAAAATTTATATTAAGAGATGTAAAGATTATTTTGACTCTATCTTACATTAACTTACATGGTTTTTACTTGGAAGGTATGAAAATAAATTTAGGATCTTAATTAATAGTTCTCGAATTAATGTAATTACAATTCGCATTTACTACGCCTTTCTGTCAATTTGATTATTATTATGTTAACCTCAAGTCGAAACTTACTTTTATTATGTGAATCAAATCGAAAGTTTAGTAAATTAATCGTTAAAATAAAAATAAAAAACTGTGTAGATTTTTTACCAATTTTGTGTGTGTGTCTGAGTTCTGGATTAATTAAAAATTCTAGATTAATTAAATGATTTCCAATTTTCTTTTAGAGGAAGAAATAAATATTTTATTGATATTCTTAAATATTTATTGTACTAATTCAATTTTTTTTTACTTTTCGTACATTATAAAATATGTTCGAAATTAATTAGTAGTTTAAATCTCAAAAACTCCATACAATAATTATTAGAAGAAATTATAACGTTTCTCGACATAAATTTCTTAACGCTCATCTTGTGAAATTTGTCATGATTTTTTTGCCCTTTTATAAGTCATTAAGGATACATTTTGTATGTTGGTTTCTAAGTTACCTCTTAAAATGGAAACCTGAACCATTTTTTAATTTTATATTTTGAGGACAATTAAATCCAATTCCTAAGAGAACCATTCTCTAAAACTCGTCCAAAATAAGTTTTCGTTTGGAAAATAATGACCGTCTTGATTAGATTTCTTGATTTGCCATTTCATTTTAGTACTACCCAATTTATTTTCTCAAATGTTTCTTTGCCATTTTCTTATTCGTAATAAATCTAACTTTTTATAGAAATCAAAAGATAGATAGTTAGAGAGAGAAAGATTTCCTCTCTTTTTTTGAAAAATGTGGTTTCTGTATTATTTTTTAAAAGGTTTCACAATTTTACTTTAAATTCAATTTTTTATTTATTTATTGGGGTTTTCTTTATAAATAATATAATAATTCTGTTACAATAATTTCAGTTTAATATATTTTTGAAGTTCTAAAAGTTAAGAGAAAGTACTAATATATATATATATATATATATATATATTAGTATAAGAGAAAAATAATATTTTTATTATTCTTTCATATAATCATTTTTTTCTTTAAAAAAATATGAAAATCAATTTAATAGCCCCTCCAATTGCATGAAGTATATATATATATATATATATATATATATCATAATACTTTCAAGAATAGCTCTAGCATTATTTTGTATTTAAAGTAACTGTGTGTGTGTATAGAACATGCGAAAATTTTTAAAAAAATACGATTAAAATCTAAAGTTTAAATAAAATAATGCACTATTCAAAATGAGTAGAAATTTCTGTGTCATTTATTTCAAGAATTACCGATATATTTTGCATTTAAATGTTATTATTGGAATATTGGGTTTGTTTATCTAGATGAAACATGAGGGCTTTAGGCGACGGACCTCATAATTTTGAGCCTCGATCAAGTGACAAGGACGATTCCTGAGCTGGCACCCTACATCTCCTTATTTTCACATTAACAGGAGGACTTTGAGCCTTTATAGATTTAGCATGTATCAGCCCCGGTTATACGGCTGGTCTTTAGTGTCACAACAGACTCGAACCCTCGACTCGAAGAAAACCGTTGGCCATGTGCCCACTACCATGACCACTAGGTTACATGGCGACGTTATTAAAGCAAAATAAATCATTTTGTTATAACATTATATGCTAAAACAAAATGTTTCTCATAATATTTTATTTTCTGATTATAATTTTGTGTTCCTATTAAATTTTTAATGGAACTTATAATATTATTCTAGTTTTAAAAAATGGCTTTAAGTTTTTATATTAAAATTGTAATATTTAATAACTCTAGAACAATCAATATTTTTAATTACCTAGAATAGCCGTTAGCGGTCATTTTGGTCGTTTTAAAATACTAAAGTAGATATGATTTTTTATATAAATACAAAAAGTTAAAAATATTAATTTTAAGCAATTAAAAAAGCAAGCAACATTTTAATAATGAAATTTCATATTGCATGAATTAGAATATTTTTGTTTTCAGAAAAAATAATGTTGTATTCTTGTTAGGCACTTATTTCTCATTGTAACATTAAACACGAAATGCGAAAGAATCGTTTAACGCACCGTTGTTGTGACATTTTTCACAAACGTGTTTAATACGTGATGAACACACTTTTTTGAGTTTGTTCGGCATCATGAGCATTGACGTTGTTTATTATACATGGTTTTGGAAGACATGTAAATCGTTCCTTTCACAAACAATGTGACAATATCAGTTCATTAATATGGTTCAAAACAAAGGATGGGGAAATTTACGAAGAATTACATGGTCTAAATAAAATATAGGAATTTATAGTCGCCACATCTAGAATATAGTAAAAAATATAAACGTGGTCCTTGAAGTCGGTCGCAACACGTACACTCAGCTTGTTTAATGAAATATATCTTCGCCACACTAAGTGAAGTTGTAAGAATTTACTGTTCCTTGGAGAATTTTGAGATTATCAACAATCTTTAAATGTTTTCTATCCATAGCACTCAAGACTTAGTTCTTTCTTTGTTACACCGGTAAACAGTTATAGTTTTTGATCGTTCACTAGAACGTTCCATAACAATAGTTTAGGAGTTGTGTCTTTGCTAATACGAAGCATCTCTTTTCGATTTAGATGCACTATACCAACAATAAAAATTTCTTTTGACAACAAAGAGTCCGCAAGTTTCTGAGACGAAAAACATTGGCTGTTGCGACATTTCTTTTCTTATAAAGAAACAAATGCATTAGTTTCATAATGACATATTCACTAAGTTGTAGACATCTGTCTCCCTCACTTCCTCTTTTCCTATATACATAAAAACATTCAAAAATATTTGGTTTCAGCATCCACAGTCAGCCAGAATATTAAACCAAATTCATCAAGGTTATTGATCTTGTACTGTATACATGTACGTAATATATTCACGTGCATTGCATCAAAATAATTGCTCGTTGATTTTTATAATTTCATCCGCTATAAACACAATTGAGAATTTTCCTCAAAATACGATCTTAACTCAAAAAAATTGAAGCATTTATCTGTTTTAAGCTACGTCATCAAACCACAATAATAGTAGAATTTCTTTGAAAGAGTGTCATGTTCATTTCTCTGAATACTAGGACTCCACTGTTTCGACCATAAATCATTCATGTCTAGAATATCACATTGCTTCATTCTAGTAAATTGGCGAAATAAAAGCATCCAATGCTTCCAAGAAAATTCTTCACGAATTCAATTTCATTGGCAGAGAGATTCATCAATCTTACATTTCTGAAAATTCTACAATATGAATTCGAAAAACAGCAACCGCTAAGATGAAGCTTCATATCCACCAAAATATTTCTTAACGTATGGAGTAGATCCTATTCTTTCTTTCAATATGTTTCTTGAGGCAAATCTCCAGGAAGTAGTAGTATTTTAATTCGAATTTTTTTTTTGAATTCTATCTGGAACCTGAATATTATTTGAAGAGCCAACAATATGTTGTGAGTGATTTTCAACATACATTTCTTCTGATGAGCCTGAGCTTTATTAAGGAATTTTGGTTTGAGAAACAATCTTGAAATCAGAATCACTGTTTTCATCACTATCACTGAAACTTTCATCAATTTAACGAATAAGACCTGAACATTATTTTCAATAACTATTCCTTTTGAATGATGTATTGAAAATAGCTGTCAGACACGTGCTGTTGTCAATGCTTGAAACAATGTTACTGATTCGCATTCACCTACAATAGCTTTGCAAATAAGGAATATAAAAAGCCAAGAAGGAAAAAAAAGAATGTATTTCGATAGCAAATGATTCAAATATCTATTGTAATCATTTTGACTGCTTCAATCGTTCTGTGAAGAACATTAATTTATACGCTTTTTATTCAATATTGGGGGGGGGGGGAATTGAGTTATGTTTAAAATCCTTAAGAATATACAATGAAAATCATGAAATTTCAGTGATCTTATATAAAAGTATTATGGCTTCTAAAAGAATCTTTGAATCAAAATGATAGCTCCGGTCATTCTAGAGTTAATTTATTTTTAACCGATTACATTTTATTGAAGTATGAAACTATTAAAATTATTGTATTAAAATGTTTTGATTTAGTCAGGGTGAAACCTCAACGTTTGTCACTAAATCTAAAATCGCAATAATACAGTCGTAGACTTCAATTCTTTGAATGCTTATTTTCATTATTAATATCGTACAGTCATTAGTTAGTTTTAGTTATTATATTGAAGATCGTCCCCTTTCAATTAAACTATATTTAGAATGCTTTAAATGCAAAATTAGTTACATTCATAGTTATATTTTTGAAATAGAATGAAGAAAAGAGAAATGATATGATTTTTTTAGTTAGTTTTTATTTTATTGTTATTTAGTACATTATAGTTGATTATTGAGCAAAGAAAACCATAGTGGAACATATCAAAGTAATATTTATATTTGCTCAAACAATTTTAATTTTAACGAAAAATAAATATTTATACTTATTACAAGGGAACGAAGGTCCTTTAAATAATGATTCATAATTTATCACTTCTTGTGATTTGGGATTTGCCGTTATAAATCTAATACAGCTTCTATACAATTTTTTCTCCGTTGTAAAAAAAAACCCGGAGAAAAATTATTTTAGAAAATTTACTGAAACCCTGTTCAAGGAAATGAAAAAAGATGTGGTAATCATACAGATCTGAAGTCTAATTAATCTTCATTTATCTTTTAAATAAAAAGGAACTACTAAAACCAGAATCTTAATTTGTCTCTTGGAGTAAATTCATAATCAATGAGCTCACTAGACCATTTTGCAGACAAGAATCACATAAAGGAGATAAAATAGCATAGTTTTTTAACCACACATGTTAGATGGATGGTTTTTTCCAATCAATAAATATTTTTTGAGATTATCGATTCAAGTTGCACTATCCTAAGTTATTCACTAAAATTATTTTGTGGGAATGTCAAATTTTCAAAACTGAAAATTTAATTTTAATATATATATATATATATATATATATATATATATATATATATATATACTAGTTTAACTCTGTCACGCATCGCTGTGTGGCTCAGTCTGACATTCATTATTAGGAAAGTAAATAGAAGTGTTCTTGTGAACACAGAATCACCGAGAAAACACATCATTCAATTTTTTCCCCTACTTTACGTTGTTGTGGCTATACTGTAGAAGACAGAGAAGAAAGAAAAAAGTGTTTTCCCCTGAAAATTGTGTTTTATTGCAAAGCTAGTGAATGAACCACATTTTTTTGTCCATTTTCTGCATCAACATGAAGATGGTAAACCGACTCTGGAACATGCTACGAATAATTGCCCATGAAAGAGACATTCCCTTTATAAATTCAAACAGCACACTTGCAAATAATGTTTTGTATAATAAAACATTGTAATTACTTATAAATATGTAATATAATGTATGAATGTGATTAATGATATATAATTATAAATAATTAAATATATGAATTATAGTTTCAAAATAATTATAAATTCTGATTATAAATAATAATACTTATAATATTACTTATGTATCAATCTAGTAAGTAAATATAATTGTAAATAAATAGAGTTATAAATTATAATATATAATCATAAATAATTATAATTAATTAATTTTTATTGCTGTAATAATACCGATTATTAATAACTATTATTTCTGTTATTATAATTTTTAATTGTTTAAATTTGTATATTATTTAGAATTTAAAGAGAGAATAAAATAAGTAATAAAAATTTATTTTAAAATTTTATATTAAAGAAATTTAAATATATAGTAATGTTCTGCAATAAGAATTACACAAAAAAGATCTAATTTTTTTAGAAAAGTTCCACGAAGGTAGATAAATTCTTTCATTCATTTTGCAAACAGAACATTTGATCTTTTTTAAAATTAAATCTTTATCCATGTGTCGGTGCAAAACATGCGTTTCATCCTTTCTGTACAAATCATTTAAAAAAAAAAAGACGTGACTTTCCTCTTCAGACATACTCAAAAGAACAATTAAAGAATCCTTCAAAGGAGTTCAACAACAAATTATTTGGGAAAAAGGGGTTAAAATGCAAAAAAAGAAACTATATAACGTATTTATAAAATATCTCCTGCTTTTTTTTTCAAAATTTGTCTGTTGCTTTAAACGAATAACAATAATAATAATAAAAAAAAAACCATTTTGACTATGTAGTAGTTTTTCAAAAGAAAGGCTATCAGAGTCAACAAACCCTGATTCTCCAGATTGAAATCGTTATCGCATCTAAAAATCGCCTGTCGTGACCAAGAGGTACCCGATTCTTCACTTTTTTAACTAAAAAAAATCAAGCACAATATTCAATATAAAATCAACTCATATTTATTTTTTTGAAAACAGGAAATCAATTTACTTTTCATATAAAATCAAATAAAATTTAACATTTAATTACATATATTGCATATAATGTGCGCATCAATAAACTGGTCACAGGAACATTTTTTTCTCCACAGTGATGTTTATTTTTACTATTTATATCATAGTAAGAAAAAATGGAGAGAAAATTTTTGACAACATTAAGCAAAAACATAAAATGTATACAAGAGTTGGCCATCCATGATAGCCATGAGTAGGACCGTTGACTACAAAAAAAAATGTGTTATTTATCTTATTTTTTTTTTTTGTTAAAATCATAAGTATGTGACATGTTTTAAAACAAATTAGTGAAAATAGTAAAATGTGTAAATGAAAAAAATGTGATAATAGTCATTTGTCAGATATATATATATATATATATATATATATGTTTTTACTTAAACCTCGCAAAACACTTGGAATTTACCGTTTCCATGGTAACTTCTGGATAAAAAGTGCAAAAAAAAAAAAAAAAAAAAAAAAAAAAAAATTATAAGAAATGCAATGTTGTGTAAAAATTTCATATCTATCCATCGACGATTTTTCAAATTTTGCGGCCAAAATATACGGAAGTTGAATATATATATATTCTCCACTGAAATGCTAAACATAGCATAACAATAGTGCCTCATCTACTAATATTCACATCTCATTTTCTGAGAACTTCGAAATCCGGCTGAATTTTAAGCGTAGTTGTTTTTAAAATGTAATGAAATACAAATTAATGTTCATTTATGAGATTTCCTCTTATTTTACTTCTTCTATTTCGTAATTTGTTTCATTCTGATCAATCGAATTTGCTTCTTTCGGAAATCGAGTTCAATTTCCGGAGTTGTTTACGCAAATAGGCAGGGGAACAACACGAATTGCATTTTCTAATTTATTATATAACGCGATTCTTGAACGTGATCAAGAAGAGAGACAGATATTTTGAATTGTAAAATCATATCTTTAACTTCCCTTATAGGTTTAACTTGGAATACAATTGCTTACACTAATCTTCAATTGCTTTCACTAATCTTCTTCAACCTGTATTGTCTTACAAATTTTTTAAAGTTTTTAAACTATTGTGCTTACCTAAATCTGAAGGTTATTTCATTTTACAAGATCAGATTCTATGAAATTATTGAATTAAATAAAACGACTGTTTTTATTTTTATTTAATTTGTATACAATTGATTTTTTTTCTTTAGAGAAATCTATAATTATATCAGTTATTTAAAACAAGGCTAA
Organism: Nephila pilipes; assembly: GCA_019974015.1. Taxonomy (NCBI): domain Eukaryota; kingdom Metazoa; phylum Arthropoda; class Arachnida; order Araneae; family Nephilidae; genus Nephila; species Nephila pilipes. The sequence goes on from BMAW01019136.1 coordinate 182,831, forward strand.
ACCCTATAATTTATGCAATATGTGTTTTAATTTGAGAAAACTAATAGATAAAGGCTCAAATCTTCTCTAAGAATTCAAAAAGGAGGAATATAAATATTTCTTCCTATATATATCTCGTATTGGCACACTTGTGATTTAACTAATAAATATTATATAGCAAAATGAATTAATAAAACAATATGTAGTAATCTTTCAGTTACTTTATTAATGGAGTATCAACTTCAAAGTACCACCATGAAGTTTATATGACTTACTTTCTTAATTATATTTCATATATCGTATAAAGTTTTTAATGCATTTTGATTATATATTACTAATTTAAAATCTATTATATTGATTTTAAGACCCCCCCCTTTTTATTGGTTCTCTTTCAAGTTTCTGTTTGTTACATAAATAAACATGACAGGTCTCACAAGCTTAAATCACAAATATGAATAAAACTTGCTCAACACATCTTTGGTGTTCTGTTACATCCAATTTATAACAAACAGGACAGTCGAGAAAGTTAGAAAATCTAAATTATCCTAATTTCGAGATAAATTAATAAATGTTTTGAAGCATTAATTAATGTGAGAGATCAAGTAAAAAAGAGTAACCGTTTTAACATTACATAAAACAACATAAAAGAATATCAACAATAATAAATTCTTTTTCTCTTCCAACCATTCATTGTTTTGGTAACATAAGTTTGTTTCAATCCAACTGCTGAATTTTACTAAACTTCGAATAATGCAAACAATATTGTTTTAATTATTTATATGAAACTTTAATTATATTTCTAATATCAAATATGATATATAAATGTTAATGAGAATATTGTTCTCTAAATTCTAAATCTCATACATTGCGTATATTCAATTTTAATGTTAAGTTGATTAATTGTGCTTCTAAGAGTTCGACAGAACTAAAGGAAACCTCTAATTCTGGAAGAAAATTAGATCTTGAAAATTGATAAAACTTTATTTATTTGTATAATTGTTTTTCTTTTCTTAAGCAATTCAAATTATCCTCGAAATAAATCTTTATTTAAATTATAAAATATGTCAAAATATTTGTTCAATTTTATATACGAATTTCAAGGGCCGTTAAAGTTCTTTCGTAAAACTATTTCTGGAGAGCATCAGTTTTTGCTTATTTTCTGTTTAAGATGAAGTCTTCTAAAGTAACGGGTCTCTTGATTTTTATAAAAAAATGTATGGATAAAAAGAACTTTTCTTCTTTCAAGCGTCATCGTTTTTGAAAAACAGTTTGGAGAACGATTTGCAATGCTCTTGACACAACAGTTATTAAGATGCTATCATCTTTTTTCGTCCAATCCTTGAAGGAAAAATAGAAAATTCAGTTCTCAACCTCATCTGAGAAATTGAAGGATGAAAATATGCGAGAGAACCTTCAAGCTTGAGCGAGCTGTAAACGGACCAAAAGGATCAAAAAATGATTTTTTTGTGCTATAAAAGAAAATCAGAATAGAATATACTTTGTATAGAGTAAACGGCTTGTATTATTAGAAAAATATTGTTTTTATTTATTTAGGTATCCAAAAAATTTCTTGAGAGCTTCGTATATACAGTTTCGTAAAATAACTTTTCAAAGTTATAAATTTTAATTCACAACAAAATCAAATTAATTTTATAGATTCATACTTAAATTTAATTTGATTCATTTAGCATGAAAATAAGATATTTGAGCAGTTTGATAAAACAGATATTATTTACGAAATTTTTGTATATATATATATATATATATAGGGAGGATTGTACACAAAATATGTTATATGTTTATGTAATTACTGAGGTATAGATAGATAAATGTGTTTATTTATATATATATAAATTCATTTAATTTAAAATTGTATTCTTTATTTATGTAAAATGATACAATATTTAATAATACTTTACAATAACTTAACTTTACAAAATAATATATTTCTTTTGTTATAAATAAATGAAAATATTAATATGTTAAATTCCTTTAATACAATTATTTGCATTTTCATAATGATAAAAAAAAAATAATCAAGGCTCGTAATTTTGAGCCTTGTTTAAGTGACAAGGACGAAACCTAAGCTGTTCCCTACTCTCTAATTTCCACACCATTACAAAGGGATGACTCATAGTGCGTCAATATCACTGAACTGTGGAAATGCAGTGAAATTAAGACTCGAACCCGCACTAATCAGAAGTACACGAGCTTCTTATTACATGCAATATCATGTTACGTAAAACCATTAATTTAATATTTTCGGCAAATAAAGGACACAACTGATAATAATTCAAAACATAATCTACCAAAAATATTTATCAAAATATAAACCTCAAGCTCATTATTTTTATCATTATAGTTAATTAAGATGATAAATATAATGGCTTGTACAATAGCGATAAAGAAATAATTTAATGCAATAAATTTTCAGTTATTGATATCTTAGAAATTATGCTCAGTATTACATAATTTGTGTGTCGTTTATAGATTAAATAATATTTTAAGCAAGCATAAAGCTTATCTCGAGTTATAAGAAAATTTAAACTGTTAATTGTGTAAATAAGCTTATTTTTCATATTAAATGAAAACCTTTTTACAGTAAAAAGATTTTTAAACTGTATTGCAATATACATATATATATATATATATATGTGTGTGTGTGTGTGTGTGTGTGTGTGTGTGTGAAAGTATCCTCTCTCTTTGTTTCATTACTTAAATAATACTTATTAACTTATTTTTAATCTACTCAACTATAAGAAGTACAAATAATAATATATTATTGAAATTAACCAATATAGTTAGAAACACAGGTTAATAAAATTATAAACATACACAATAAAAGGAAAAGTATACGAATTTTGTTCTATTAAAGATTTTGGGAAAAATATTAAGATTTATTATAAAATTTGAACATTTAAAACACATTTAAATAGTAGTTTTAACATACAAATATATTTATAAATAGTATTTTTCATTGAAATTCTTCAGACGCATTTAAGGTAAGAATATTAACAGTTTTTTTAATAACTGTCATTAAATGGCGTAATAAGTTATAATTTTTTTTACATAAGAAAATTATGAAGAGAAAAAAAGTTAAGTCAGTGTTGGAATTTCGTATAATAATTACGAATTATATTGCATTGTTCTTTTAATATATTATAATCAAATAAATATATTGCCCTAAAGTAAGTGAGAAATGTATAAGGACCTCATTTCTTAATAAAAAACTATCCTCAAAAGAGATTTCAATGTAGTTTCAAAGCTCTGCTAATTTTGATTTTGAGCAAGGATGAATTATACACATTTTCTTTTCGTATGCATCAATTCAAAAAATAGTTTGCATTAAAAAATATTAAATCTTCTGAAAAATCGTTTGTAATATGAAACTTTTGTTTTATTTTACCTCAAAATAAAATGGGGCTTTCTTTGATTGGTAAATATTCTCACTTTATTTCAATTTTAAAAAAGGTGTGTGTGAGCTCGAACTCGTTTTTCAGAATTAACGAGCAATAAGTTAATGAGAAGAAACAAATTATTTCAAGATTTTACAGTAATTATAACTGCTTAATAGATTTAATCGAATTAAAAGAAAATAGAAAACATTGAAGTTTAAAAATTAGGATGAATAATATAAAATTGAAAAAGTAATTATATACTACCGAAACAAACAGATATAAATCAGTTATATTTTCAATTTTTATTATGTTTTGTTGAAAATGTTTCTATTCTTCTCCTTTCATTGTAATAATTCGTTAATAGAAAATAATTACTTTCGTCTCAAAAAATAATTTCTTTCGTCTCAAAAAATAATTTCTT
>BMAW01019136.1:186638-199793 GCA_019974015.1 Nephila pilipes
CTTTCGTCTCAAAAAATAATTTCTTTCGTCTCAAAAAATAATTTCTTTCGTCTCAAAAAATAATTTCTTTACCCTAAAGACAAACTAGGAACTTTTTATATAAACTTGAATTCTTCTGCATAGCATATTGAATTCACGTAGCCTTTAATTGGTAATGAACATAGTAAGAACAAATTTTTTTCTTATGGAAATATAACCATTGTTTGTTACGATGTCTTTCCTTTTGCTAAAAAATCAGTATGGTTATAAAAGGTTCCAAAGGCTCCCTTTTTGTTATTGCTTTTCAATAAATAATTATTGTTTAATAATAAGAGCATAATTTTTTTGGCATATTTTCTTTGTTATGGAAAATGCTCAATAAATAATATTATTAATTAGATGGTGTATGCGGAGAATTCATAGTATTGCTTTTATACCTCAGTATTAAATTAATTTTATAGCTGAAATATACCAGTAATCTTTAAGGAAACTGAAATTTTGATAACGGCATTCAAAACTAATTGCTCAGCTCGGACAATTGTTTTGAAATATTAAGCATCTTTAAGTTATTTTAACAAGAACTTAAAGGGATTTATATATTTTTCTGAATTGATAGAAATAAAAACGGAAAAAAATATCATCCTCTTGTAGAATAATTTTTAAATTTGAATAGGAAACTTTTATGCATCTTTTAAACGATATCAAGTAACATTTAATTAGGATAAAACTTCAAATTTGCTTCAGAAGTTTAATGACTAATAAAATGGGCTTAAAAATCAGTGCAAATTTTTAATAATTCTATACAGTAACATGAGAAACTCAATTAAATATAAACTTAGTAACATCAAATACTCATGGTTAGGACAAATATGATTAACTCAAATAATTTGAATATTTACAGATTGATATATTTTTTCAGGAAATTTAAAGTAGCAAATAAAAAATAGAAATTTTTTTTAAAAAAAAAACATAAAGGTTAAAAAGTTAGCCAAATTTTTTAAATGAAAGTATAAAAATATAAAAAAATGCACACTTAAAAAAATGAAAAAACCAAATATATCAGTTAATTGATTAAATTCATTTTAATAATGAATAGATGAATCAGAATTCAAATTTAAGTGAATAATACTGTTAGAATATACCAGTACTATCGAAACAGCGTGAGAAAAATAAGATTGCTCTCAAAGAGCCTTAGACATACAACAGAGTGTTCAATTGTTCTAAAAGCAGCAATTAGTTAACTCAAGACTAAACATCTGCTAAAATGCTTGCTCATCTGCAATGATCGCACATTCGGTTTATTCCTTGCGTTGTAATCTTCAAAGTGGTCGGAGATGCGCCCCGAAGGTCTCGGTTAAAGGTCTCCGGAAGACTTTTAAGAGCATTTAAAGCTTCTGTGTGAGGAGAGACTTTCTTGTTACATTATTTTCTATCAGATACTCATCTTATTGCTTCATCTCAATTCACTTACGAATTTTAGGTTCATGATAATTTCTTTACTCACCTAAAACAAGGAAATGATAAAAGTATATATTCAAAGAAAATATAGTCCAAATTGTTATAATTATGGTATTAAAACTATTATAATTAACAATGTTGAAAAATGTATCTTTTTTACATTTTGTAATGTATTGTCTTACACGCTTATTTTACATGCTAATATTTGAATGTAAGTAGGGTTACATAAAAACTTTTTAAATTAATAAATTATATAGAACAAGTAAGATGCATTGTTTTCTCCAAAACGTTTTTCACTATTTTATAAATTTCTTACGCACTAAAAATGGTTAAAGATGATGGTTTCGTGTAATACATTACCAACAATTTTTGATATTAAAAAAATTATCAATTTTTGCATTTTTAAAACTATTTATAATTTTAATAACACATAATAATTTTTATTGCTGTAATAATTATTTAAAAAAAAATGGAACTAAATTACGTAAAAAGCTTTCCTCTTTTGTTAGAAATTGGTGAATAGCTTGGTAATAAAATATATTTGTAAATTAAAAAGATCTACAAATTACTAAGAAAATTAAAAATTATTGTTAAGTGCTTTAAAATTAGATTTTATATCAGATGAAAGTTTATTTAGAAGTATGACATGAGTATTACGTTAAATCCCAAGAGCATTTTCGTTATCAGCAAAAATATATTTCTAACACAATTCGTATTTTTAATGTATTTTGCATTCAAATTTTTCTAACTTATAATTGTGAGGAAAGACTGGATTTCAGTAAAGTTTATTTCATAATAAATTTATGTATGCAAGTTCTTGTAGTTACAATTTAGAAAGTTAGTTAATTTTGCGATTTTAATGAAAATTCCATTTTTACCAGTATTATATATTAATGCATGCATGTCGATTCTTATTAAACTGTACTTTTTGATTTCATAATAATCGCTTTTTGCTATTTTTCTTAAAATTTTCATCTATTTTATAATTTTATAATATTTCAAGTACTCACAGCCTTACAATGATATATATATACATACATACACATATACATGTGTGTTTGTTTGTTATATTTATATATGTGTGTATATAAAATCATTAAAATACAGATTATAACCACTAAAACCTCATTTGAAAATTTATTAGAGTTAAAAAAACTAAAAGCTTAAAAACTGAAGAATTTATTAAAAATGAGTACATTAAAAATTAATATTAAAATCAAATTAAAAACTTCCATTTATGTTAAAAATAAGCAAAATATTCTAATGAAAATAAACCAAAAAAGTAAAGTAGTTAAAATATTTTTCAGTTTTATGGCTTTCATTTCTAAAATATTAAAATTTTCTAAGCTAATTTCAAATCAGTTAGAACATCATCCGACAGCTAATGATATGACACTTCCATTCAATAAAAATGTATAAGTTCTATGAAAAGTTTTTGAAAGAACAGATTTAGCCACCCAAGGTGCGCTTTTTTATAATTATTATTAAATTACTCAATTAAATATAAGAATCAAAGTAAACCATGAAATATCGAGAAATGGACAATAGTAAACTTTTCAGTTATTAAAATTAAAGCAAAATATGAATTATTAAATTGAATGTATTTAAGCCAAATGTAATTAAGCAAACGATTAATTATTCAATTGAATATATTTAAATTTAATGTAATTCAACAAACGATAAGTTGTTAAACGGAATATATTTTAAGTCAATCTAATTAAAATGATATGTAATTGGATATAATATAAGCTACATGTAATTAAAATTAAAGCAAACGATGAATTGTTATACTGAATATATTTTAAGCTAAATGTACTTAAGGTGAAAGGAAACGGTAAATTGTCAAATTGAATTTAAAAGATTATAGAAAATTTAACATTAAGCCTATGGATAGAATCATAAAATCAGGACATTTGAATAATATCCTAGTTAATAGTGAAAATTACCAAGCGTTTGTATAAAACATTAGAGCCAAAACCATTAAGAATAATTTAAAAGAAACATAGCAAAATTTTACATTAAGTCTATGGATAGGACCGTAAAATCAGGAAAATGAATATGGTTATAAAAATCTAATTAAAATATTAAAAAAATTGAAAAGTGATTAGATACAAGAAGTGGTCCAGAACAACAATTTTTAGGGTATCTAAAACAACAGCCCCTTAAATTGCTAAAAAGGATTTATAAAAAGATATTTTGCTTACGTTTTTACTTAAATTTTAACAAATGGCAAGTTTTTAAGATAAATTATACTTTACAGATTAAAAATTCTAGAATATTTTTAGCCACCCAAGCGGCTATTGTATTAGTTAACCTAAAAATTTCATGCCTGTCCACTTTTCAAAAATTTATTCTGCTTTCGCGTATGTTTTTGATGTCTTCTTTCACCAGTAACGAACTTAATTTTCAAAAATACGTGGTAATAAATTTCACCTGAATTCCTTATTGGTTTGAAATAAAATATATGTAATATATGTCTGCTACCTGCTTTCACCACTAATGAACTCAATTTTCAAAAATATTTCGTAATAAATTTTCCTTAATTTTTTATTGGACTGAAGTGAAGGAAGTATAAGGATTAAGTATTTTATTTACTTACCGATTTATGTATTACCTTAAAACATATGTAAATTGGAATCAAGATATGGTTGAAAATAAATAATATTATCCATTATTCAGAATCTTAAGACAGCTATGAAGCAGTCATTTTTTTAGCCACCTAAGGGGCTATTGTTTTAAGTCGATCACTTTTGGCGTACCAGATCACTTTTCAATTTTTTTTACCTTTTGCTGCAATTTTAATTACATTTAGCTTAACATATTCAATTTGTTAATTTATTGTTTGTTTTAATTTTAATTACATGTATCTGATATAATATTCAATTTAATAATTTATCGTTTGCTTTAGTTTTAATAACATTTTGCTTAAATATATTCAATTTAATAATTTATCGTTTCTTTTAATTTTAATATCGGAGAAGTTTATTATTGTCCATTTCTCGATATTTCCTTGTTTACTTTAATTCTTATATTTAAATGAATAATTTATTAATAATAATGATCGAAAAAGTGCGCCTTGGGTGGCTAAATCTGTTCTTCGCACAACTTTGCATAGAACTTTTAAATTTTTTTTATAAATATATTCATTTATTTGAATACAGAACTCTAACGAAATGGCTTATAAACATTAAGATTAAAAGGTTATTTCAGTTCTGTTAGCGTGTATGTCGAAATTCCTAAATTATTGTACTGTTCACATATTATATAGTGCAGTAAGATACTGAAATAAAAATATTCGACAAACAACTTTATACAGAGAAGACAGCCTTACAAATTCAAGACTTAATCTGCTTAACTTATACAAGTACAACTGAACTGCACTGAGTTGAATTCTTTAAGAATTCGAAATATTCAAATCTTTGTCATCGGTATTGAAGTTAATAATTTGTAGAAACGTAAGGGCGGAGAGGGTGGGGATAGTGACTCACAAAGAGTTTAGGTGAGAATTGGATTACCGCGGCACCACCATATCGTACTTTGATGTACACCGACTTCAATATTATTTGTCGCAGTTTCTAGATCCTAGTGTATTAAACCTCTGATTCTTACCGCCACTTATTCAAACCGCGCATGCGTCTGTAAAACTGCTTGAGTCATCAATCCGAGAGTGTGGAAGTAAACTTTTTTTTCTGATCTACTTGATTAAGTTTCCTTGCATATTGCTAATTCTTGTTGAAGTAAAAAATATGATTATTTTTGCGATGAATTTTTATTGAAGTGATGCATTTTTTTCTTCCAGTTTCTGGTTCTCCCAAAGACTTCAAACTTTCTATGTTAAATTTTCTCAAATATTCTATTTTGATAAAAATAGTTATGCAACCCCCTTTTCAAATTTGTTTATTTTTGAAGTATTATTTCTTTCGGCAATCAGTTATGGTAGACTCTCCCCAAATTTACATCAATAGCGTAATATTTATAATTGAACACCAAAAATAAAATTACTGTTTATGATTAAATATCATTCATATGTTAATTTGATAGAAATTAATGCTCAGTATTAGTCAAATAAATAATTCAAAAATCAGTCTGAGGAATAAAAACTTTTCTAAAGATTATTCACTCGAGGTACAATTTCTTACATTTGGTTGATAATTTATGAAATATCGATACTGAGGAGAATGTTTGTCTTTTTTTTTTTAAAAATATTTCTAATATTTATTCAACAACTTTTTAAAAACGTTTTAAAATTTAAAAGTAGGAAGAGTTAATTAAAAAAAGCGAACAATAACCAAACTTTATTAAAAATTATACTCATTAAAAGCAATAACAAATTAATGTTATGTGATGACATTTTAATACTTGCAAATATTGTTTTAGAACTTGTTCACTTTATAGAACTTGGTATATTGTTCATTATTGTTTTGCATGCCTCCCATTTTTGTTTTAAGTTAAAGAAAGCACCAACTTAAATAAGTCATTATAAATAGCCAGAACTCTGAATTTCAAATCAATAATTCAGTTAGCTAGTATATACAATTATTTCGGTTGTTGCTGATGATTTGTGAGGTAAATACTTATCTGGTCTACTGTTTGACTATAAAGGTGTTTTTACTTTTTTTTCTTACAAAAGTAGCGTGGAAGATTTTGTTTCATGCTGTATAGATATTTACTTTGAATAAATGTTAAGTACCCTTTTGAAATCTTTTATTACATATTTAAATAAGTCTGGAAATTTTAGTTTGCCGTCTCTTCTAAAACAAAGAAAGATAATATCCCAAAACAGAGAAAAGACTTTAACATATAATTTTTTTGTGATGGGACTTTCCCTGGTTAAAGATAAATAACTTTTTTAAAAACATAAAACTCTTTTCTTTATAAATCACTTTTTTTTTTAATTTCATGTTAACTTTTTAGTTGAGCCACACTTCTGTCAAAAATTCTGCATTGAGGAATTCTTTTATGAATTGTCTATATTTTTTGGATATGTTGAAATAGATTTGTCGAAAAGCATACTTTAAAACTAAATCACAATTTATAATCGATTAAGAATAAAATAAAATAAAATAAAAAAACCGTAATTTTTTAAGCCAGAAATGCATTTTTATTTTTAATAATTCTTCAAATATTCCAATAATTTGATAGCAGACATGCTGAATGTTTAAATAAATATGCACATATTTTTTGTTACAATCGTTCTTACACTTACTTTTTTACATCAGTTATTCATGAAATGATTTTTCTTTTCATTTAGGGGGAAAAATTGCAGATGAAAAACGAACATTAACGAGATAGTATCGAGTAATATTATGGGGAATTTCACTTCTTAATGTTCCAAATATTCTTTTTTGAATCTACATTACATTTTTTTTTCTTATTTGAGATTTATATTTGTTTATTTAATTTTTGGGCTGAATTTTTTGGAAGAATAGCAATATTATTCACGTGCTTAGTTTTTTTTTTTTTTTACTACCTATAATCATATGTTTTCGATTTGTGAGATATTTTCTATTTATCATATTTTATTTCACTAAGAAATATGAATAATTTGATTTTAAAAATCAATCATTAAAAACGTTATTTTTTTAAAATGTGTACCGTTTTTAAATCGTACTAATAAAAATGTATAAGAATCTTGAAGAAATTTTGCTTCTAGTCGTCATGTAACTAGAGAAAAAGTAATCTACTGTTAAATCTGTAAAATAACTTTAAAAAAACGTATAATTTAGTGTTACAAATAGTAATATAAAACTATGCTCAATTTATAGTTGCTTTTATTAAAAGAGCTCAATGAAAAACTTAAATCGAAATTGTCTTAGTCTAAATTAAATCATTAAAAATTATTATAGAGAGCAATAATTTTTACAACTATATTTCATATAAATAAAGATATTTTAAAATATAAACGTTTTTCAAACATTTTTGAATACATAATGCTGTTTATATATAGTTTTTAAAATGATATAAATCTTAAAGTTTCATTAAATGTCTTACAAAATATTAGATTAATTTAAAGTTTCTTCAAATCCTTAAATGGGAAATAAGTTAAGAAAAACAGAATAGTTTTAAATACCTGGTTTTAACCAATCATGTTTTGCACATATAACAGGTCAATTGAAAAGTCCCCGGCCTACTATAGTAAAACACATTTTTTTGGCAAAATTAGTTTTTTTTATTCAACGTAATCCCTTCAAGGGTGATACACTGATTATAGCGACCCTCCAACTTTTCGATACCATTTTTGTAGTACGATTTGTCCTTTGCTTCAAAATAGGCCTCAGTTTCGGCCATCACCTCTTCATTCGACGAAAATTTCTTCCCAGCGAGCCTTCTTTTGAGATCTGAGAACAGGAAATAGTCGCTAGGGGCCAGATCTGGAGAATACGGTGGATAAGGAAGCCCAATTCATGGATTTTTGCCATCGTTTTCACTGACTTGTGACTCGGTGCATTGTCTTGGTGAAGCAGCACTTTCTTTTTCTTCAAATGCGGTCGTTTTTCGGCGATTTCGTCCTTCAAATGGTCCAATAACGCTATGTAATAGTCGCTGTTGAGGGTCCTTCCTTTTTCAAGGTAGTCAATGAAAATTATTCCATGCGCATCCCAAAATACAGACGCCACAACCTTTCCAGCCGACTGTTGCGTTTTCCCACTCTTTGGAGCGGGTTCATCGTGTGCAGTCCACTCGGATGACTGTCGATTGGACTTCGGAGTGAAATGATGGAGCCATGTTTCATCCATTGTCACATATCGACGCAAAAACTCGGGTTTATTACGCGTGATCATCTTCAAACACTGCTCCGAATCATCAACTCGTCGTTGTTTTTGGTCAAAAGTGAGCTCGCGCGGCACCCACTTTGCACAGAGCTTTCTCATACCCAAATGTTCGTGAATGATATGGTGTACACGTTCAGTTGATATCTTTAGAGTGTCTGCTATTTCATTTAGTTTCAATTTTCGGTCATTCAAAATCATTTTGTGGATTTTTTTTAATATTTTCGTCGATAACAACCTGTTTTGGGCATCCACCTTCTTCGGTGCTCATTTCACCACGTCTAAACTTAGCATACCAATCCTTGATTGTTGATTTTCCTGGGGCAGTGTCCGGAAGCTCGGCATCAAGCCAAGTTTTTGCTTCAACTGTATTTTTTCCCTTCAAAAAGCAATATTTTATCCTTTATCCAATTAATTCCTTTTTATCCATTTTTTTCACAATAACAAAAGTTGCTTCACTCAAAATGCTATAATTCACAAACTAATCATTCGACAGCTGTCAAATTTAAATACGCATCTTTTGAGGGTTAGAGCTAACTAAAAAACATATGGATTTAATTCTAGTAGCGCCATCTATGTGTCAGGCCGGGGACTTTCAATTGACCTGTTATAGTGGAGACAAAAAAATCGAAGAAGGATATATTAAATTTTGATAACTAAAAATATATTATAGTTTTAATTTCTAAAAAATATTTTTATTTTCTCTTTATATATTGTTTCTAAAAATGTTGAACACACTGTTTATTTTATAATTGTCTTAAGATTTTCAGATTTATCGTGAATCTTAAACATTACAGACTTTTGATGTTTTGTCTAACCTAAAGAGCAGAGCCTCCTTATCAGCTGAAGCGACGACTTTCAAAACAGTGTCCGAAACTTATTGCTCACTAGGTTGCTATTCTACTACCTGCATACGGACACCCTATCCACCTTAAAAATTTCCATAATCTTGATGAATTGGGCATTAAGAAATAGATCACGAATACCCCACCCCAATATTTTCAAGCTCTTAATTAAACAAAATTGTATTACCGTAATTTATAAAGAAATAAATAACATTCCACTCTTTATTAACATGTATATGTAATATACATGCATTATATGTATACGATACTAGACTGCATTGCAAATTTAAAATATTAAAGAATTAGGTTTAATTTCTTTTGTTTTTGTAGTAAACATACTATGATTCATAACAAGGTAGCGTGTGAGGAAGCCGAATTAAAAAGAGCAGTGAATCTCATAAATAAAAAAGATATTATAATTGAAAATCAATCATAGAGAGAGAGCAATAAAATTAATTTTTCTTACATTCCATCATAAAATTTCTTAATAATTCTTATGAATACAAGGACAGGATAATATGGATATAATAAAAATATGTATTTCAAGAAAATATTTTTTTACTCATCAAGAACACACATACACACACGCGAACACACACAATTGCCTAAAAATTGGAGAAAAGTAATCTAAGTTTAAAAGTAAATACGTTTGGAAGACCTAAATATTGTATTATGATATCAATAAATATGCATAGAAAATATCCCCCCCCTTATCTCGGAAAAAAAGCAGGCCTTATAGAATTAAATATCACTTAGGATTATAGAATGAAATAACTCAGATGACAATAAAAAATAAGTTAACTATTTTAAATTTTCCCTTTGATTAATGGAGGTAAAAATAAAAAAGAATAAATTCGATATAAAAACACAATTTATTTCGTAGCCTATGATGGTGATCTTTTAAAATAGATAGTATTTCATTAATTTTATTGATATTTACTTTATGTCAACATTAATACAGGACCAGACATAAAAACTATTACTGTTGTCTTAAATTGCTTAACTACCGAGGTCCTTTAAAGTCTTTTGCCTAGCTTATAAAAGTAGTTTTAAAATCATGTGCTGCCATAAAAATGCAATTTAAAGAGAAAGAGGTAATTCGAAGACAGTTTTTAGTATCAACATTAAGGGTATTATGAATTGAAATGGCTTTCTAAAATATTAAATGACGCTTTTAAAACTATTTTATCTTATCATGTTCTGATGCTTCTGACATATATAAATGTGAAGCACATTCACAAATCGCCTCTCATTCAAAAGCTATGTTTAGTAATTGTATCAGGTTCAGTGTTTAGCTGTTTGTATATTATTCTATTGACAATTTACTTATTTGTCAAATTACCCAGATTCTAATTATTCTTCGAAATGGATGAAATCCTAAGAACTGTTCAATATGTGAAATAATCTGGAAGGAGTTACACAAAATAGGGTGGAAAAAATAAAAAAATAGAAATGGAAAAAATTAAAGAATTTTTTATATTTATTTTACAATTTAACACTAGAATTATTCTAAAAGCTTGTATTTGTCATACATGGTATAATACTCGAACAATTGAAACTTGCAGTAAGTTCAAAAATCATCATCGAAATTCAACGCTTGTTAAATTTCCACCTCGCTTATATTTTCACCTTAAAAACTTTTAAAATTTTAAGAAAACATTATGTAATTATATAAGATACATTGAAATAGAATCTTTTGAATAACAAGAAAAACTAAGTTCTCAACTCTTTCTTTTCACACACACACACACACACACACACACACACACACACACACACACACATTTGTGTGTGCGCGTGTGCGTATGTGTGTGTGTAACCTCCTAAGACCCAAGACCATATTCTTTGAGCAATTTCCCCCTTATTTGAGGTAAATCAATTAATAAGTAATACAAACAGTACATACAGGCGTTTCTTTAAAAAAGTAAGAAAAATACAATTTTGGCCAGTCCATTATAATGGTCATTGGGTCTTAGCCTTGTAAAAACATATGCTACTGATTAAATATACAAGATAATTTCATTATTCACATGTTTAAAAATATATAACAGCTATTTTTAATTAAAAAAAATATGTAAAAGTATAATAAAACTAAATTCAAGTTGTTGACATACCTTCGATTGTTGCTTTGTTCTTTCCGCCATTTTCAAATGCTTGTGGAACAAGGATCTCGCCAAATAATTTCAAGTTTTGCTGAATTAGATGACAGCACTAGACTATTCAATATAATGGAGTGCCCGATTTTAGGATATAAAACTGTAAATTCTTTCTCTGCATATAAAATAATGATGTCCAATAGAATGGACGTTGAGTCTCAAGAGGATATGTATATATATATATATATATATATATATATATATATATATATATATATATATATATATATATATATATATATAAACTTAAATTTGATTATTAATTTTAAAATTCTTTATTTTGTTATTCATCAAAATTTGTAAATAGAGCTTATGAATGCGATAAATCCATGCATTTGAATGTCATTTTAAGAAAGAGTTCTTAATATTCCTTATATTTTAGAAAATAAACAAACTCTTGAATATTAATATTTATCCTTCCTTCATAGTGATAATTTAATATATTATTCGTGCCTTAGTATGACATTTTAATGCAACATGGTTTTCGTAAGGTTCTTCCATATATTAGGCGTTTCGAAAGCAAGCGCAAGTAATAAAAATGTGAACTATTTTGGAGTAGGTATATAAAATGTATAAAAAATTATAATACTGTTTTTTAGTAGTTGGTGTTTTTTACTATTTGTAAATGAAGAAAATTATAATACTCTTTTGTCGCAGAGTATGAAAAAATCTTTAATTATACATCCCACGCAGCAAATATTTATTTTTTGAATTTTATGATGTCGCATGTTATTGTAAATTTTAATAGATTGTATTGTAAAATTATTGGACCATAATCGGTAAATTGCATCATTTATATTATACAATGAAAAAATTCGCTTTAAAACATTCTTCCTATGTCTGGTATATTACAGAGCACAGACAAATTTTTGTGTACTGTTGCAGAAAATTAAACCATAAAATTAAGAACTGGAAGCATATAAAAACTGTAATCAAGTTCTATCATATATTTCCCTTTAACTTGGGAATTCACGTACTTCCTGGGTATATTAATATAATGATGTTTTAATTGAGAATCTTTTCCAATAAATGAAATGCGGCTTATATAAATTAGAAATGAATCACTGAAATGATGTGAATAGGATTGACAAGATTCATTTACAAGCAGTGAAGCTTTTAGTACGAAAGAGACAGGAATGGAAGTTATCAAAGTAGAGATTAGAATCGTGTCCATGCTAACAAGAGGTATAGAATCGAAGTTAGGCAAGATATGCATGATACCCACCAGTCAGACCCCTATTAATTAGTCAGACCCTTTAAATTATTGTTTATATATTGTTAACAAATTATGTTTATCATTCACGAACTTGGATTCTTTTAAATAAATGGCTCTTTTTATTATTTTGAAATGTCCCGTCCCGCTCAGAAAGCTTTGTAATACTGTAATACATCATAGTACTAAAAAGTAACAAAGATCCAAACCAGTAGCAAAATCAAGAATCTATCCAATCCGCTAAACAACTCGCGACTCCATCTTTTTACGCTAAATTATTCATAGCACCTCTTACATTTGCAATAGAATTACAACCAAATTTTTTTTTTCAGTACAAAAAGGTCTTTTCCCTCATGGGCATACCATTCAGGAAACCTATTTGGATAATACTGTTAGGCAGACAAAAGGACAGTACGGACATCTGGACGGCTCATTCTAGACAGAGGATCAAAAACCGTCCCCCTTCTCTTTCCGACTGTTTATCCGACCAATTTTGTCGAAAGAGCTTATCAACCTGATTCAGGTGCATATGATTGGGTTCGATTTCTAGAGCTAGAATTGGAATACAACGGAGTGGATTAAAGCTCTTCATTTAAATCTCCTTTTCCGTATAGTAAAGGGGTCGACCACAGATTTAAAAAGTGTGTGTCTTAATCTGTGTTTCTTTTTTTGAGGAAATCGGATTTTTGTTGTTTTTTAAAAATTAATATTCAGCAAAACATTTTCGAAATAAA
>BMAW01019136.1:199893-240263 GCA_019974015.1 Nephila pilipes
TTTATTTCGAAAATGTTTTGCTGAATATTAATTTTTAAAAAACAACAAAAATCCGATTTCCTCAAAAAAAGAAACACATAATGAACTGTAGAGAAATTCGACTTCTTTCTTTCTTTATTTTTACTGTTCTACATGCAGTAGAGACCTTTGAGTTTACTGTAAAGAATTACTTCACAAACATCTAAACGATTATCTCATGACATAATATTAGCACTATTACTACTTATTACATAATTTTATTACTAATATATTGAAGTGAATTAATGTAGTTTTTCATTTTTCTAAAAATTCAAACATAATTACAACTACTAATAATAAACATGTTTGAATTTTTAGAATAATTAAAAATTAAATTAATTCATTTTAAATATATCAATGATAAAATTATGCTCTCTTTTGCGAAACGTATTTCAAAATGAGGCTATTTAAAGTTACTCAGTGGAGATTTCTATATTTGATGTAGTTTCGCAAAAATTTGAGGCAATTCATTAGAATAAATGACATATTTAATAATAATGGAGCATCAATTTTTTCCAAGTATTTAAACATACAAATATTTTATGTTTTAAAAACCGTTCACTGAATCAGTATTTTTGGAAGTTTTAGATAAAAGTACTAAATTAGCACTTAGATTTTAATTTATTGTTTTAACGTATGTAATTATAAAATCAGTAAGTCAAAATTTATATATCCCACCCAAAGATTTATTTTCTAACTTCTGAATACATGTACTCGAATTAAATATTTGATGTATTTAACATTTGTTTTAAGAAGAAAACTTAATAATTTTACTATACTGTTTTTTGAAAAAAAAAAATGTTACATAATAATTGTCACCTCATGTGATATTTTTAAACCACATGTCAACAGTTAGCACTGTCATTTTAAATGAAATGTCTTGTTATAAAAAAAAACTCAGCATGAAACTTTATCATAATTAAAGCATTAAAAAAGTCACAAGTCTTACACCAAACGGTTAAAATATCTACAGAACTACATTGAAATATAAAAATCGATGAAAATAAAAATAAAACACAATTTCAATGATAAAACAGCAGAACGATGTAATTGTGTTTCCTTTAATATTTTAACAATCTCAAAGTTTGAATGAAAATTCCATTCTAAAACACAACAATATTGTTCAACAGTATTTATTCATAAAAAATTCATATGTATCTCAAAATGTTTCAGTAAACAGGAAATAAAATAACGTTTTCTTCTTTCCTCTATTAAATAGATTTAAATAGATTTGATAAATCACAACATAGGATTTAATGACAAACCTTTTCACCTAATTGAAAGTATTATATATCTGTTTTCAAAACATACTATAAAAACCCGTCTAAAAGAACAACACCCTAAAGAGGATACATAAAAAAAGAGTAAAAGCATCTATACGAATTATTGTAGGAGAGCAATGGGCCTCGTAATCACACTTACTACCCTACTTTAACCTGCGTTTTACCCCACATTCGCTTTAACCATTTTTAGAAAAGAGTTAAAACTGGCAGTATAATGGGCTCACGTTCAGTATGTACTTAGGTCACAATGGCGCCTGGGACATTTCCTGAAAGGGCTATAAGACAGCGACAGCAATTTATGAACGGTCCAAAAAAGAGCTTTGGTTAAGTGGCTGGAGGGCATATACCTTGTCCCGCGGTGGTAGCAGAAAGAAGGGGCTATGATAAACGTCACCAACATAGTAGAAGCATTAAATCCTTTTAAAAGGGAGGGATATAAGTTGTATAAAGCTTCTAGGCCAAACGCGGCTTGGCTTAAATTAGAGCAAACACCTTTTTAGTATTTTTTTTTATCGCTGCTCTCTTCTTTTTGGTATCGTGAAAGCAAATATAAAAGGGGAATCATAAGTTTCTTAAACTTGAGTCTAATTTTGCTGATATTTAGTTGGGTAGAATATTGTTTGTCTTAAATAGGAATATATATGAGTAAATTTATTAACGAGAATAGGTCAGAGGTAAATTGTAGTGAGTGTTAGATTAATTCACATATGGGCAGTCAATACGCTTGATAATGGAGAACAGAATAAATATTAGAAAGAATGAGAGAAGTAAAATATATTTTGTTTTATTTATTTTATTTTAGATCCATATGGTTGACTAACATTTTACTATATTTATACATAGTATTTATTCTACCACAGAAACTTTCTTAGTAAAGAATTATTAGTAAAATTACATAAATTTTTACAAATGATAATACTTTATTTATAAAGTAAGTTTACTTTTGGAAGCAATTCAACCATTTATACAAAAATGATGTGCAAAATTACAACTACTTTGATTACTAATGATTACTACCTTGAAGAAGA
The DNA here is from genome assembly GCA_019974015.1 of Nephila pilipes. Classification (NCBI taxonomy): domain Eukaryota; kingdom Metazoa; phylum Arthropoda; class Arachnida; order Araneae; family Nephilidae; genus Nephila; species Nephila pilipes. Next base: position 202,223 of record BMAW01019136.1, read on the forward strand.
ATTTTATTAATTTATATTTAAAAATCATTATACAAATTAATTTAATTTTAATTTAATTTCCTTTAATTTAGTTTTCCATTGACCTGTTGATACCTAATATTAATAGAGATTTAAGAAAAATATAAAACAAAATTTTGGATGATAATCTCATCCTTGTATGAGTGAAGTTTTCTTTCATGTTCACAAAATATTTTCGGATATTCAGCTGTTCTTAAGCATTATATATGGGCGTATAGCAGTTTTCTCTACGAAACGTTACTTTAGTAACTGCTCAAAATCAATGCTTAGAAAACGAAACAATTAGAAAATTTTTATTATTCTGAATGTAATAGTTTTTTAAAAAGTATAATTATGCATCAAGAATTTTCATTGAAAAGCGAGTGAATGAATGTTCCCTTCTACTAGTAATTTAAAATGTGTGAACGGATTGTATGAGTCAATCTTATGAAATTTTTTATTACCTTAATAAATTTAGACCATTGTGTTTATTTGAATGCAATCAAAAGAAACCGAGAAAGTAAAAACAAGGAAGATTTTTTAACTGATTATAGTCTTCTAATATCAGAAAATATTCTAAAATAATATTTGAAAATCGGAAAAGCCACGGAATCGAATAATTAAAACAAATATAACGGTATCTTCGAAAAAGGAAGGTGAGAAAAATGTTATTTGAACCAATACTTTTTCTGCGTTTTTAATTAATTTTATTCAATTACGTTAAATATAATAACATGTATTGGAGAGAATAGTTAGGTTCTATATCATAGTAACAATTTTGAAATGGACGATCGACGAAAGTCTCAAATTCCTTGATTATTAGAAGCAGTATTCAAAGCTAGTTTTATGATGTTTCTAATACTTATTAAGTACCAAATATTCATGATTAAAATTTCTGGATGTATTTCAGAAATGTCTGATGGGTATTGAATTTTAATTTTGTGTTCGTTTCCCTTGTTGAATGATAAAGTGCAAGATGAAATTTGCAAAATTTGTATTAAAAAATTTCATAAAGATAAAGAATTATTCCAAACAAATTATCCGATTTAAAAATTCCACATTTTCAAAAATAAACGACATATAATGATAAGTAGTACATGAATGCAAAGATAAAATGTGAAAGTTTTATATTGTTATTAACTAGTGTTTCTCGTATATTCTTCGCGAAGTTATTTCATATAGCTGTTTTGGGAACTTTTACAATGCTAAATCGCAATTGGATCGGTCGCAGTGGACCAGATGACTTGATATTACACAGCTGACCACTTAAGTCACTTGATATGGTCCCATGAGATTTCCTACTTTGGGGTTTGTAAAAGATAAAGAGTACGCATCACTATTACCCACAAATTTTTGTGAACAAAGCAATGGATTTCTGCTGTTGTTCAATCAATTACAACTGACACTTTACAGTCAGGAATTTACATATCAAATTGAGATTATACTTGTAACTAAAAAAAAGCTATATCGAACACCTATAAAAACAACTTCTATATTTTACTTTTGAATACACGTATTAATAAGAATTCTATGTCATTTATTTATGAAAATATAGCATTTTGATTCATTTTGAATGAAGCAGTAGATTGAATAGTTTTATTAAGATACAAATATCATAAAGTAAAAATATTTTTAATAACTATTTTTTGATTTATATCGACTGAAATATATAACCAATGCCTGTTCAGTTTATATCCTAAACAAACAGTGACAAATAACCTATAGAAGAACACACTTCGAAACACTGATTCTTTTTCTTATTTTCTTATTTTCTTTTTTCCCGTTCTCAAAGGGGGAAAAAAGATTTCTGAGCTAAAAAGGATTTCTTGTCCTTCCGGGGAACTTCCAAACTCATCTAGTTCTCTTTCTCGGGGCGAAGTGAGTTCAAGCAAATAAGAATCCAAGAGGGCCCAAAACAAAAGGTCTCCTCGCCCTCGGGGATTACAGCCAATTAAAAGGGATTAGCCGCCAAGACAGCGCAGGGCAGAAGTCATTATATTAATCAATGGAAAAATCACGAACCGATTTCAGAAACGTCACATTTATACGCGCCAATGCAGCCAAACTCAGGCTCATTTCTTCTGGACCAAAAATACGAAAGGGGATTTTTTTTTCTCTTGAAAGGGATATTTCTTAAGATGTTTTATTGCTTAGGGAAAATCGAATCGTTTGTTTCTAGTGAGTAATTAATTGATTTAAGCCTTCTGCATTCATTTATAGTACTAGAACTGAAGATACTTTGACGGTTCTTCACGAGTGGTATTTAAGTATTAATTTCTATTCAAAATGTATTGTTGCGTGAGGAAAAGTATTTTATTTCTTTTTCTTTTAGATTTATTGCATTTCAAATGGGTGCATTGAGAATCGTAAAGTATCAAACAAGTGCCTGTTTTCTGTACTATAATAATTGCATATTTGCGCTACCCCGATTAGTATTTCCTTTATTTATTAGTTCGTAAGATTGTTTTTCGAAAACCCGTTCTTGGAACAATATAAAATCATCTAATTGACATATATATATGGCTTTCCTTTGCTTGACTCTTTTGTCCAAAATATGCCATAAATCAGTTGAATTCATTAAAAGAAAACTTTTTTTTTCAATACTTTCAATTAAAGTATTAAACAATACTCTTACTTAACGATATTCTGTACAATGAAACAAATATCTTGAAATAACTTGAATATAAAACAGATAACTTGAAATTTACTTGAATATGTTTAAAAAGTTAATAAAAGCTAAATAATATACTTTTCATGAAATATAATCAATTATTGAAAGTGTATTTGCGTCATTTGTTCATTCCTAAGAGTTTAATAGCTTAGTCATAAAGATATTTATTAATTTCTGAGATTTTGTTTCAGAAAGAGATGAATCTCTTAGAATATATATATAAAATTTATATTAAATTGAATAATGAAATTCACTAAAAAATGAACCAAAAATCAGAGACATAAAAAAATACGTATATATTGAAAAAATTTATAAAGTCAAATTGTTTTTGAAAACACAGAAAAAGGAAATAATGTATTTAATTGTGTAACAGACTTCAGACTGTCACGCTGGATTATTCGAGAATTATCGGCCAAACTTTTTCCATCAACAAAATATGTTATTAAAAATGGTTATAAAACCAAAAATATAAAACTGGAAAAGGTATGAAAGCTAAATCCAAAACATTCAATTAAAAAAAAAATACACAATATGTCACAATAAATCTTTGAGAACCAATAGCTTAAGTAACTTAACTCAAAAGGAAAAACAAAAAGATTAAAAATTTTCAAGTAGAACACACAATGTGTATGAAAGCTACTAACATAGCATATACAGAAATGAACACAAGTTTGGAAATTTCGACGAGAGAGAAAATGAAAGACAGCAAGAAATACTTGAAACACAAAAACAAAATCTTTTAAAAAATAAAATGAACCAAAATGGAAATAAAGATGTTTAACACTGCCATTGGATTAGAATATTGCTAATCCTGCTTAAGAATTTTTAATGATCAAACCTTTGCAATCAGTAATAGCTCCATGAAACAAAGCCCCACACCTAATGTAGCAAAATGAAGAAACGAAAGAAAAATACCAGAAAAACTCTAATTTAAAACAAAACTGAATGTAAACTATAATATAAAAAATGAGAAGCACTAAAACACAAAAAATAATTATAGTTAAAAAATACAGCTAGCGTATAATTTACTCAACTTTAAAAAACTGCAATTACGCCATTTTAACAGCATAATTGCCAACCCAAAAACTCAAAACATTAATTGAAAGACAGCATCGCTCTCTGTGAATCAGAATTAGAATTAACAAAGTAAAATACATCAAAAATCGGAAAGATAGAAAAGAATATTTTAACTAACCAGAAAATTTTTAAAAAATAATAATTAAATCAAAAAGAATATATACAAATAAAAAAGAAGAGAATAGATAAATAATTAATCTTAATACAGGTGTGAAAGAATTTATTTAAATTATTTTGAAAATTTATATATATACACTTTTAGGTATTTACCTTTTCACCTTAGTAATATGATTAGCTGTTGCAAGATAATTTTAGGATTTCGGATGTTTATTTAGGTGATGGGGAAAGTGAGAATTTCGGTAATTCTCATCTTATTACAAATAAGAAACAGAACAATAATGAAAGTTACGGTTTCTGTAATGTTTGTTTGAGGCAACATAAAACATCTGTTGTTTGGAACCAAAAGTATATTAACAATCAAGATACTTATCAATTCATAAAAAATGTGATATTTAAAGATATAGTATGATAAAAATGAGCAATATAATCATAATTTGAAATTAATTTTTTTGTAGAACTTTTAATTGTATATATTTATTAAATTGTAAAAATTGTCAATTTATTCGTATATATTCGGAACAAACTTTCAATATTATTGACAATAGAATCATAGATCCGTTCCAAAAAAAGAAATAATAATAATACACTCATTTTCAAAATTAAGAGAATTTACATATTATGTCGAATTTCTAAAAAAAAAAAAAAATGGGTAGATTTTAATGAAATTTGGCATGCATATACGTTAATAACAGAGAAAGTGATGCACCATTCAAAATTCATTTTATGTTCACATGATTATCAGTAAATCTTCTAATCCAGGAATGTCCGAAAATTATGTCGGGATATCGAAGCATGTTGCTCAGAGTTGCGGCATCTGGACATGTGGCAGTTGAGGAATTCTTTTGTCAATCGATCCCACTCTTGTAGCAAGGTAGTGTTTTGCTCGTGATGATTCTAGATGGAGGAGAATGAGATACAATTGCTCTCAGAAGCGCGTCCCGGACATACTTTATGGGATCAGGAGATTTGATTAGTCAATCCATGCGGCAAATATCATCGCTTTCGAAGTAATTGTCGACCTTCTGATCTCTATGTGGAAGATACCTCTCTATACCTTATATAAAGATCCTTTTCCTGACGAGGGAGAGTTCGTATCGTGTTCCATGCCACCGATAATCAGTGTCCATTCTCAATTTCGACTCATCTGTAAAAAGCACAGTGCTCCTCTGTAGTCTGGTCCAGGGAGCATGTTATTTGCACCATGCTACAGAGATGCTTTTGTGTGCTGCTGTGAGCGGTAAGCAAACAACAGATTTTTTGGCATACATTTCTCTCTCAAGAAGCCTTTGAGCAACTGTAGAACGTGAAACAAGGGTTTCAGTGGCAGCATACTGCTCACGTGAGAGCTATGAAGCTTAATAGTCCTGTATCGCAATGGGGAAAGGGCCAAATAACGATCCTCATTCGTCGTTGTGGATCATGTCGTCTTGGTCCGGGTCTTCTCAATGGGTCTTGGATCCAGGGTTTTGAGCTATTCTCACAAACTGCAGACTTCTCGGGTGGTACATTGAGCTCTGTAGCCACCTGTGTTTGTGATTGGCCTGCCTCCAATCTACAGACATTTCTTCTCCTCAATCCGTCATCCAAATGCTCGTGGCTACTCATTTTACCTGATATATGCGTTGTAAACCTAACCAATCTTTGAGAGGAATACGACGAATGTCGTGAAGGAATACGAGCATACCAATAATAAACAACTCTTCGTGCGCTAATATCTCCTTTACAGGCACAGCTTCGCAGACACTAACGCATTAGACTGAATATTTGCGTAATTCTTAGATAGCATAATTAATACTTTTGGTTCAATAATTTGTTCTTGTATAAAAATACACATAATTTACAAATTCTCTTAAATCTGTATACCAGTGTACTTTAAAAGTATCCTTAAAATTAAGATAAATTATTTCTACTTATATAAACATGAAAATGATAAAATCTCGATCTTAAAAATAGAAAGAATCTCTAAAAAGATATTATGGTGGGATAACCATTTTATAAGTTTTTACAAAACTTTTCATGTTTAGGGATTGAATGAGTTGTACTTCAAAAGAAATATTTTACATGTTATGAAACAGAAAGATAAAGAATTTTTTTGCTAAAATTATAAGAATAGTCAAAAAAATGAAGTTAAAATTTAAAAAAATAGAGAGTAATAGATATAAAGTAAGAATCCTGAATAAAATAGAAATTATGAAAAAGATAAGTGAATTAAATAATAATTTTGAAAATAATTGTATTATCAAAAATATTAAATATGTTATTTGTGGTTTAAAGAAAAAAGAAAAAGAGCATTCTGAAATACTTTCTAGCTAATGATAACATAAAAGATAGTCAAAGTTTACATATTATTAAAGATATTACTAACTACCGAATAAATAAATAAATACAAAATTCCCCATTCAAAAGTACCTTATTAGAATGCGTCAGTATAAAAAATTATAAGCATATAAATCATAAGCAGGAACTGAGGAGTAACTCACCAAATTTAATAAAAAGATCCATACTCTTCTCTTGGTGGCGCGGAGACGATATCAATTTCCAGGCGATAGTCAATTTCAAGCAAAATGCTGTGTAGAAAGGAAAATAGCTCCAATATATCAAGTTAAACTTCTACGAGTATTACTTTCTTTTCAACAAAAAAGAAATGACCGATAATCTGATCGTGTAACTCTACTCACCGATATTTACTTTGGGGCTGTCACGGACAAACTTCAGGAATTTTTCGAGCTCCAGATTTGTGCATTATGCCTATTCACTTTTCCACAAACGCTTAAAGTGGCTTCATTATAGAAAAAAAAAAACCGCATTTTAAAAATTGAGAAACGCTCTCAATGTATTGCTACTTATGCATTTTTTATTTCTGCCGAAGTAACGAAGAGCATATGCCCGAAAACGCTGCTCATGCTTTCCCCGTGAAATATAGACATTCACGGGAATGAAATAATCGTAACATTATCCATTGATTTTTGATTATATTTTGTTAATACTCCCTTTTTCTAATAGAATACTCTGAATAATATTATAGATTACGATAAAGAAAATAATAATATAGAGTACTGTACTTTAAATTTTATGACTGATTCTTTTAATGGGATTAATTTTAATGTTATGTTTGTAAAGCATAAGAAATTTCTTCCAATTAAAACAATACAACTAAAAAGACTTATAGCTATAAAAATGTGTAGATTCGTTTTCAATTATAATAACATTAAAATATGAAGAATATAAACTAAAATGTCATTGAACAGATTATAAATATTTTACTAATATAAAGAGCACCAACATGTCATTACTGAAGATTCAGGCATAGTAAATGATAAGGTCTTGAGAGGTGTAATGGATAGGAGTACTTATTTCAGGATTGTGATCTTTAATATTAACCATTTCAATGAGAGAACAATTTTTGATGCGGTTAATAATTTTATTAATCATTTTACAATTTACTAGTTACAACAATCAATGAGTGTAAGTACTACGTATATAAAAAGATATTGATATAAATTTTAAGACCAAAGAAGGTTTTAAAAGACACGAAAATAAACAACTAACTACAGATATGCAAAAAGACTTCATCATTTGTTATGCTGACAACGTTCCAAAGCAATTAAGTTATTATTCGGAAATATTACTATAATTTGATTGTTAATAAACATCTAAAAATGAATAATGCTTATTTAGAAAACAAGTTAGGTTATCATGAAATTAATAATATAATTACAGCTCTTTATGTAAAACAGGATAATAAATAAATAAAATTACTTCTAAATTTTCTCAAATTGGTATTACTCGTAAATATCATAAAGACCCCATTAAATATAGTAATGTCTCTAAGGATATAATAGTTACATTATAAAAGCAAGTTAATAAACTTAATAAAGCTGCTAGCATTAAAAATAATTTGTATATTATTAAGAACATAAGAGACAAAGAATTATTTGCTGTACATATTCATAATTTTGATGATTTGTTTAAAGCGATAAATTTAAATCTTTAGTTAATATTCTACTTAGAGAAAACTATATTAAATATAACGATGAAAATGTTAAACAAACAAAGAGTATTTCAAAAGGAGGACCTATGAGTAATAGTTTAGCAAATTTCCACTTACATTGTTATGAACATAATTATAGTAATAGAGATAATTTTATTATAAATGGATATATTGATCATCGTTTTTTGAATAATAATAAACTTTCTGGCCAACTTATCTTTATATCCAAAAAATTAAATCTAATTCAAATGAATAATAGCAATTATGAAACCTAATATTTAGACATACAATTAAAAATTAAAAATTAATAATAATATTTATGACAAAAGGGACAAGATGAAATTTTATAAAATGAGATACCTTTTTGTAGAAGCTGTTTACATATTTCGATTTACAAAAATATTATATTTAATTATATTATTAGAAATTAATATCAAGTAAGTTGTTTGAAACTAAATATAATAATTGTAAGAGTTTAGGAATTTATAATTTAAGAAATTAAGTTGCATTAATGAAATTATACTATTAATTCTTTTTAAAACATTTAAAAAAGTAATATATATATATGTGTGTGTGTGTGTGTGTATGCGTGTGTTTAGTATATATAAATTATATATTTATATTTTGCAAATATAACTATATACTTTACAAATTATAAAAATAGTTTACATTTTTTACATATATTTTTGAAAAAATCGTATTTGGTTATTTAAAAATAGTTTAGTTAAAATATTTACGGACAGATAGTAACTTATTAGATTTATTTCTTAAAACTAATTTTTGAATTTTAGTATGTTTAAGATTGTTTATTTAATGCTGAAAAATTATTAATATATTTTTTAATAATTATTTTTCTTGGCATAAAAGCTTTTAAAAATAATTTTAAATTTGTTAATTTAAGTAAAAGCAAGTGTTTCACAAAGTCGTTCAATTTTCTATTGCATTTTGGTAGTGAGGGCTTTCTTGGTAAAAATTTTTATAGCTCCAGATTTGTAACTAACGGAGGAGTGATGGTTATATACGCAATACTAGTGTAAACAAGCTGTTCTCAATCCTAATTACTTAATCTTCATTTCTGAAATCAATTTCTTAATTTTTTTTTTGTGTGATATACTTTATAGGTATTGTTAAAGTTTTAATATTTGAACTTTGTTGTAATTTTTTAAGTTACTTGTTTCTTTTAAAAAATTGTAATTACTTACCTCTTAATAATGTTCTTAAATATTCTGTTATATTAAATTTTCAGCAATTTAATGGCATATGTTTATTTTTATTTTTAATACTTACAATTTAACAGTTTTTATATTTATTAATTTTAATTTTAGTTTCAATTAGATAGTATTTCTAATTGATTACGAATTTATATATATGTTAAAATTATGTCTATTTAACATTACATATATCACAGGTCTACCGGAGAGTTTTGTCCGATTGTAAAGTGAAAGAAAATAATAAATTTTTCATACATTTAATGATATATACTGAAACAATATATTTTTCTGTCGTTATTTATGAACCATTACCAGAGTGATAGTAATTTGAAAATAATATTTTTGAAAAATGTCTTGTCTTCAGAAGCGGAGAACTCAAGTATTGCTGGGTTGATGCAGGCTTCAGTATTGAAATATTTTTTTTTAAAAAAATTTGCAGTCAGATAAACAAATGATAAGTAGAGGATGCTAAGTCTAAGGAATATGGAGGATGCGACAGAAATTCCCAACCTGGCACTATGATTTTTTGACGAATCACCAAAAGAGCATGAGGTTTGGTATTATCATAATGTAATATAATGTGCTTCATACTGAACATTACCGTTCTCTTTTCTTTCAGTGTTTCGTTTAAAACATCCCTTTACTGAAAGTACACTTCTGAATTGATCTTTTTATTTGCTTTTAAAAGCTGGAAACATGTTGTTTCTTGGATGTCCCACCATATGCACAGCGTTGTCTTACTCAGACTCAATCTCAATTTAGAGGTGGAGGGGACAGATAGTCCATGCTGCAAGTAAGTTATTTTTTACGATGTATTCGAAAATAACTCATTTTTTACGTCACCAGTTATCATTCGATCCAGGATGGGTTTGTTTTCATTCCGAGAAACAGAGATGTGCATATGACGATTCGATTAAACAAATTTTTCTCACTTAAATCACGAGGCACCCATTTGGAATGTTTATAGACTAATACTTGTAACGACGGAAATTATATCGTACTTTAAATATTAATAAATGTATATGTATTATTTTCTCTTTAGCTTCACAAACGGACAGAGTTTTCCTGTTGTCCTAATATATATATTCACATCGTCAGTCTCGCTATTTAATAGCAATTCTCTTATATATATATATATATATAAATATAAAGTATGTATGTATGTGTGTATATGTATATATATATATATATATATATGTATGCATGTATGTATATATATATAAAGTATGTGTGTATATGTGTATATATATATATATATATATGTACGCATGTATATATATATATATATAAATCTGATTAATATTCTTAAGAAATGTGCAGCATTTTCTATTATTTTAAATTTTGTACCTTAATCTACTTGTCAATAATAATTACCACCACTATTAAGATTCATATTATATGGGGCAACCAATTTATGTGTTCCTTTTTCACAGAAATCTGCCGCATTTTGGGCTACCACCGCACCACGACCGTTTTGACATCATGTTTGTCATGGCACTGATCACTTAAATGATTTTTCAAGCGAAATAGTAAGTGGTTGATATTAGGCTCCAGATCAGGACTACACTGAAGAGTATCGATTTATTTCCAGCCATATGAGGCAATGAGATCTCCTGTTCAACGAGCCCTGAGTGTCCTGCAGTACGACGATCACCTTTACTGAGCCTGCCTTGCCTTTAGTTTTTATTGCACGATGCAGATTAGTTAAGGTGTCCCAATATGTTTAAGAATATATTTTACCACCCAGAGGCAAACAAATCTACAAGCAATAACTCTCTGTCTATCCAAACGTACAGTGTACACGATTGTTTTTGTCATAAGTATTTATTTGAGCTCCACTTTTTTGGGTGATGTTAAATGATTCAATGCTTTCCCATAATTAAAGGCTTTCATCGTTTTCTTACCATTCCTTCTCTCATAGTGCTTTCTCAATGGACTTCAATAACGTTCTGATAAATTTAGATAGGTTTCCTACCTTTTGCGAGCAGAAAACGAATTACAATACATATTTCACAATCAGTGGCCTTTTCAATTAAGTGAGGCATTTTAAATGTACACAAACAAACGTAAATACGGAAGAAGGCTGCCATGCTGGCATCTGTGACTAACCAACAGATACAGGCACTCAATGTACCGTTGCAATGTCCAGAAAAAAAATGGCTCTTACTTAAGAAGCACACCTGATATATATATGTATATGTGTGTGTGTATATGTATGCATGTATATTTGTTGATAAAACCAATGACGCTCTGGAACACCGGGTAGTGTTGGGCGGGAGGAGCACCGCTTGAGGGAAGAGATGCGAGGAGTCGGAGCTTTGAGGCCATAGGAAGAGTACTAGAGATTTCTTAAGCGCAATAGAAAATGGAGCATTTTGGAATAGAGAACTAGTTTCTCCCTGGAATTAAGATGTGATGTTTTGTTAAGAACAAGGCCGCTGAAACTTTGTCGTAGTATCTTCGAATTTGAGATTCAATTTATCTGTTTGTGTCTATAAGTGTTTTCCATCCCATTAAACTTTAGAATTTGTGAATAATCACTGGTCTTAATTAGATACCTCCAAGTCTTTCCTCCTCAAATTGTGCGTAAGTTCTGGAATTCATCCTTGAATTTCAATTAAAATTTTTGATGAATCTGATTTGGGAAAATTATTACGTGGTGTAGGAATTTAAAAATATAAAAAAAGTGAGAGGAGTTATGGACAAAGAAGTACAGTTTGTGTGTGTGTATTCGTACTGAAATCACATGGATTAAAAATATTGGAAACGGAAGAGGAACTGCCTGTGGATTACAAGTGATGCAAAAGGAAGAAGAGTTATAAATTTTCTGGTTTTTCTTATTTGAACTGAACATATTTGACAACAGAAAATTTTTAAGAGTTCAATAAAAGAGGGTTTAACTGAGCTTTTAAGTGAAGTGGATATATAATAACCCAACAGATGACTTAATTGTATTTCAATTGAAAAAAAATAGAGAACTATTAAAAGACTTTTGAAGAGGAATCTGAATTTGTTGCCAGTTGTGATTGAATTGTATAGTTAAGGAAGAGAAAAATAAAGAACAGAATGAGTTAAAGAATAGGATATAAATTTGACCATGGAGGCTAAAGAATGAGTTGGAAAAATTCAAATTATTACGATTGGCAAAAGAACAGAATTTGAAAAAATAATAAATTAAAATTCTCATAAAAAGGACAGTAGTGCGAACGAGAACACAAACGCAACTATCGGAAGATATCCGCATCTCGTTGAAACATACACACAGCGAATGGAAATAAGACGTAAAAAAAATATAATCTCTCAATAGAGAAATGAAGAAAAAAGTTTCTATTGAGGAAACGATCGTAAGACTCGTTCAATATGTGAATATTACGAGTGAGACAAGCTTTACTGGAAAAGAATCCCTAAGCACCGAGGGTTAGGAGGTTACAAGCAGTAAGCAGCCGTTATTGGTTCATTTTCCCACCCCTCCACTGTGAAAAGAGAGATAGATAGAGGGACACATTTGACAGATTCATTGTGTACGAAAGAACGCTCATCGGAATGTTTTTTTGATGAATTGAGTGTTCGGGGCTTAGAACCTTCCTGACGATTTCAGTGAAGTTTTGAATTTGGAGATGAAAGGGAAATTGCTCAATATCTACAATGACGGACGGAAGGGGAGGGGGGAAGAGAAGCGCAGAATAGCTCCGAAAAGAAGTCAAGAATAGAAGAGAAGAAACAGACACATGCCACCAAATTAGAAAAGCCCATAAGAAATAGTAGAATTGACGTTTTGAGGGAAATTTGAGAATACACTCTCCCAATCGAGGAACGTGAATTCATTAAACTTTTTTTTTTGAAAAATGCCTTATAAAGTGATAGAACGAAGAAGACGCCAATTCGGAAGCAGACTAGAGCAACGTATCTCTCGAGATTTAAGGACAACGAAGCCAAAATTAGAGAACTTGAGGAATCAAATATGACATCGTCATCAGATGGAACGTTGATCAGATGGAACTTTGGACTGAATGTTAATTAAAAGGATGGGAATAATTCATGCTAACTCTTTTGTGATTTGTGACTAATTCGTGCCTTTTTTTTTCTTTTCAGTCTTGTATATTCCAGATTTTAACTATATCTATTATGAGGACATGGGCAAGTCAGGATGCTCGATCGTTGTAGGAACATTTGATGATTTAGCCAACGACACTCTGGAACGCCAGGTGACGTTGAGAGTAAGGAACAAGATGTAATGGAAGAGATGCGAGAGCAGAGACTCGGAGGCCATACGAGAATAAAGATGTTTTAAGCGCAAGGGCTCTGGAGCGTTTCAAAATTAGAGAATTAGTTTCTCCCGCGAATTAAGGAGTGATATGTTTTGTTAAGCACAAGTGCGCTGGAACATTAGTGTAGTGTATTCGTATTTAAGATTCAATTGATAAATTTATGTTTTTGTGTTTGTAAGTGTTTTCCGTCCAAATGAACGTTAGTAATTGTAAATAATTACATGTCTTATTTGAATATCCTTAGACAACACACCAGCCTCTCCATATATATATATATATATATGGAAAACATCAGTATAACAAGTCACTATATATATATATATATAGATATATATATACAAAACATCAATATTACAAGTCAAAAATATCACAATATATAACAATATATAAAAAGAAAAACAAATTAAATACTATTAATCAATAAAAAGTAAATATTTAAAGAAATCATGAAAAAAAACCTTAATAATATTTGTGCAAATCAGATAAAAAAAAGTATAAATAATTAAGCAATCTAAAATTTAAATTCTAAAAACACAAAATTGAAATAATCTTTTAAAGAACCAGAAAATTCATAAGAGAAAGCCAATTGTCAGAAAAGCAAAAATTAACGAGTAATAGAAAGAATGTAATAATTCTGTTTCATACTTTGGAACCGAATAATGCGTGTTTACACAGGTGGTTATTGATCAAAAAATCCCATTTCAGTGAGTTATTTATACAAAAAATATGGTAATCAGTGAAAATTTGCATAATTCTAAAAATCAAATATAAAAAAATTAGGTAACATAATAATCATCTTGGCTTTAAACACAACTAAAGTACATAAAAATTAAAGTATCTATAACATTATGAAACCAGTTAAAAGTCTATACAAAAATAGAAAATTCTAAAAAAATGTAATAGTAAATATTTATCAATAACGCTTCAACAGAAATAACATTACACTTTTTAAAGACTACAAAAACAAATGCAATAAAAATGAATCATCTAATCATATAAGACATTAGTAAGTTTCAAATAAATGAAACAAACATTACTATTAACAAAATTAAAAAAAAACACATAAAATGCTACACATAATCGTGCATAAGCTCTTATCAATTATCAATTCTTCTCCATGAAAGAATTCACCACCAAAGAAGAAATGTATTTTTTTGGAAAAGATAAAAAGAGAGAATAATATTTTGAATGTTATAATGGGCTTTAGGCTGTTGTGCTGGGTTAGTCAAGAATTACAGTCCTAAGCTATATTTATCAACAAATATATTATTAAAAATAGTTATAACATAAAAAACAAAATTTGAAAAAAATTCTGATGACTAAAAGTCAAAAAATAAAATTAAACACACACACACAAGTAAAAAAAAAACTATATCTGGAATAAAAAGCAAATATAAGAAAATTAAAAGAGAAATAAAATCTTTCATAGTGTAACATTCTCCATGTATTAATATTACATACAGGAACACAAAAAATGAACACAAATTTAGAAATTCACATAAAAGAAACCAATAAAATTTAGACATAAAATTTATTCTCAATAAATACTCATGAATGCTTTATTTCAAGTCATTAAAAAACTTGAACAATCATAAAAAATGAAAAAAAAAAAAAAGTCGGTTTGAATGAAAACGCCATACCATCTTCTGACGTGAAGATAAAACTAATTTTAAACGTTACCAAAATGCGAACACTAAGCTTTATAAAGAAATTTTTTTAAATGTTTCCAGTATACCAGAACTAAACTCTAGAATACCAGTTGATTATCGGAAACTAGTACAACTTACAAGGAATATTTGAAACAAAAAAAGTAATTAAAAAACTTACAGAATTAAAAATTTTGAAAAAAATCAAAAAAGACAAATAATGAACAGCGAAAATAAAAAAAATTCAGAAAATTAAAATAAAGCTACTCTCTCTCTATATATATCTAAATAACTCTTCATATTTGTGTTTATATATTTTTAGAGAACAACATTGAAATATAAAAATTAAATAAACCAAATAAAAGGAATATATATATATATATATATATATATATATATATATATATATATATAGGGGATAGGGGGAAGGTTGGTACCATTAAACTAGTTTAACCCCGCTTATTCGGTCCTCAGCCCGAAATTGTTTTTTGACTTGCTGGGTTCCATATTTTCATTTATTTTTTTCTTTCATTTTTACATTTTTTTCTGGATTTTTGTCTTTTTAAATATTTTAAATTATTCTTTCGTAAATATATATATATATATATATACCTACATAATTATAATTACTTTCTTTTCTTTATTTTAAGGGTACCAGAACATGAGGGGGAAAATAAGATACTGAATTCAAGACCTATTTGTGACCTTTTTGTTTTAAATATTATTTTTTGTAGAGCTCAGCATTTTGTATGCCTAATAATCATATTTAAATAACATTTTATTGAAGAATAAAAATATGGACCTGAATTCTTAGATATATTTGCATTTAGGTACAATAAAAATAATATTCCATAAATATACAAAATATTTTACTTCTCATGCAGAAAACGATGCACAAAACATAGTGAACCAACTTTTTTAATGATAATGTGGTGTTTTCCATCTTTATTCGCCACTCTTGTGCTATATCTCAATTTAATATATTAAATCAAAGTGACAATTCGCTGATTGAGAAGACAAGTGAGATTATTTATTATCAATGTAGGATAACAAATGTCGCTTTCTCTAGGGTTCCACCTTAACTCATAGCCTTAATTTATGATTTAAATTGAAAATCTCTTACCAATGCTCTCGTTTTTGATTTCAGCACAATATTTGACAATGACCACTTAGATAAGTGCTATTCGCGGAATTCAATTCAATCCACAATACTAACAGAATTTCTTTAAGCTCAGTAACAATGCTCGGGCTGCCAATCGTTGTCCTTTATCTTTCTCTTCCTTTTCCATTAATTGCATATAATTTATATATCATTATATCTAAATCACTTTACTTCATTTCTATCATCATTTAGTTTACCTAATCACGCTTCATTTGGGTTGGGAAGAAATTGTAATTTTACTTAATTAAACTCAATCAAAGTTCCCTATGTTAGTGAAAATTAAATGGCAAATAACGCATCATCACCGTATTACTGTATATTTTCTTTGAAAAAAAAAGATAGAACTTCAGAATTTTTGAAATATTAAATTTTTTTCTTCTTTATTCATATAAAAATTATTTCTTAAGACTTAGGTATTACTTAGAGAAAAAATACTTTAGAATCCCTCTATGCATAAGTATTCTTTATAGCGACATAAAAAATTTGGAACCATGTTGCATAACTGTTTTGTTTAAAATAATACCTAAACGCAAACACATTTCACAAATCCTGTCCATATTCAACTCAAAGGGAAAAAGCCCTTTTGACAAAAAAAAATTTCTTTTATAGTTCTATAGAATGATTAAAATATCATTATAAGGCACAAAAAAATCTAACCTCTACTAATAATTTGACAAAATATATATCACAAAAACAAGGATTCTAAGATATATTTTCAATTCATCACATGTCCTGGTATCCTTAACTAGCTGTCACTTTATTCAAATCAATTTTCCAGCCAACTTTTAAGAACGCTTTAAATGCTGCTATCTCCTTTACTTTGTAAACGTCATTAGAACTCCAGGATTTCCTCATCTGAACGCGTAAAAACTTATGAAATCATTGTTTGCTTTCATCGCCTACTCTTGCTCTTTTTTCACCCTGCTTCTCAATAGCTTGTCCAAGCAACACTACGCTTTTGTAATGTTAACTGCCGCTCTTTGTGGGGTAGTAAAATAAACGTCCTACGATAATAAACTTCAGAAAAATAACGACAATTATTCGACTGTTTCTGTTTATTCAAAAACTGGACTGTGCACCATACGTCGAAATGCTTCATATATATATTCATAATATATTGAATGAATTCTCCATTAATAGCCTCTTTGTCATTTCACATTTCCTTGTACTCCTCAGTTGATAGATTTATTCATAAATGTTTTAACGGTTCTCAAGTAGTACTTTTTTACAAGCATATAGTTTGACAAATTAAATGGACCTGAGATTTAATAATCAATGCAAAATTTTAGTTTGAAGCAATAATAGATCCTTACATAAATTATCGACAAAATTTGTCCTAAGAGATAAGGCGAAATAGAAACATAAAATTACTATGGAAACATAAATGTAAAAAGAAAAAATACTGGTATTCCTTCATCTAATTCCTCAAATTCTTCGGTGAGTAACATTAAAATGAATCTAAAATATCGAATATATTTTAGCATGTAAGAGATCAATCAGAACAATGCATATATTATTCATATCTCTTGACAAACTGCTCGAACAAGGTATTAAATCAGGTTTTACTTTGAATTATCCAAACATGATGCATTTTCAAAATGTAATTTCAGAGTCAAAAAAGCAATGTTCTTATGTCCTGATTCGTAAAAATGGTGAGATTTCCATCACTTGTAAAGATAGCTATTTTACCCATTAAGCATGTAATTGAAATTAACAAAACTGGCAACGATAAATCAATTTTTTCTGGAGCAGAAGGTAAGCTTCTGGAAGTAATTTCATCAGCTTTAAGATTTCAACATGATATAGTTATATCACCCGACGGAGAACTTGGTAGATTAAACAAATCCGGCAATTGGACAGGAATCATTGGTCTGATTCAGAGAGACCAGGCGGATTTAGGACTAAGTTTTCTAGCGATTACCGAAAAAAGACAAGAAGTAGTCGATTTTACTTCTTCTTACACAATTCAAGGAGTGACTTTCCTAGTGGAAAAACCAGGAACTATTAGAGGAGCGGGAACCTTTATTTACCCATTTGATGCCATTACATGGGTGTCTACTGCAGCCATTCTTGTATGTTTGCCTTTCATTTTCGCCTTTTTTCCGAATATTAGAATAAATATCTTAAAGTTGTTGATTGATCTCTTTGGAAGTCTTTTGAGACAACCTCTGGAAATCAAAGATAACTCTTTGAAATCAAAATTCCTTGTTATTTCTTGGCTGATTTTTTCTATGATAATTTCTTTCGGTTATTCTGCTTGTTTACTATCATTCATAACTTTACCTTTACATGAACAACCAATAAGGAATTTCTTAGAGCTTTCAAATGCAGTGAAGAAAGGAACACATAAGTGCCTTATGCTGAAGGGAATTTCAACTATCTCGTTTCTTATAAATGCCGAAGAGGAGTATCTGCGATTTTTGGGTCAAAGCGTAGAGGAAAATGAATGGTATTATGAAGCATCTGATACTTTAAATGAAAAGATAATAACTAAAAACACCGCCGTTTCAAACATACAGTTCAATCTCCAGATGCTGAATGCGAAACTAACTTCAGATTCTTACTTATTGTCTGATGACGTTCTTGTATCTTGGAAAATAGGAATAGCTGTCAGGAAAAGTTTCTGCTGCAAAAGGGCTTTAGATACAGTGATTGGAAGAATATCAAATGCTGGTTTGGTTGAAAAATTCCAACGAGAGGAGTTGCAAAATATTCGAAGGACCTCGCTTTTGAATGAAGCTTCTATAGAAACAGAAAAGCAAATAACTCTAGACGATTTAAGTGGAGCATTAATTATCATTGCAGCCGGCCTCACTTTATCGCTGTTTGTTTTTTTGAGTGAAATATTGTATTATCGCATCAATACTGTTGGCAAAATTTTGTAAAATATTTATTTTAACGTATTAATTGTGATTGATATTATTAAAAAGGCTAAGTAATAAAATTTATGGATGTAAATTTTATAAAGGTTTATTAGAACTTTAATGTTGCAATTGTATATTTTCAAGTGATACAAAAGAGACTTATATGTGAAATGTTTTACTTCCCTCAAAAACTTATTTAGTATTACGCATACAAAATATTTCCAGTCACATTTCTGTTAAAGACAAAGATTTGATTGATCGACTATTTTTAACGAGGAGAATTTGGTTAGATCAAGACTCAAACACGTGGCTCCACTGGTACATCACCAATATTAAGCTCCCAATCATGACTATTTTGTTACTATGAACTTTCTCTCTTCATAAAAACGACTCGTTCGTATCATATTTTAAGAGGAGGTTAAATTTCCTTCACAGAGCCTCTGTATTTCCTTATGCACGAATATATATATATATATATATATGAGTGTGTGTGTGTGTGTGTGTAGTTATACAATTGATAATTTTGCTCAAATGTCAGGCCTTATTTATACTTTTATTTTTCAATCACAATTTTAACGTGCAATATATGCATTTTTACATTTCTTGTACTTTTCTTGCATCTTTATTTAATTTTCTTGCCACTTTCTGTTTGTACCCTATTAGGATTCAATTCCAGATATTCCATACAACCAACCAACAGTTTTATTTTATTCTGAATTGTTTTTCGCATTTTGATTGCATTAGGGTCTCCGAAATGAAAAAAGTGGCTGATAATGGTTTAATGATAGAGTTTAATGATAGAGCAGTGGGTTAAGAACACACAATAAAGAATGATACATACAGAACATAATGGGTATAAATAGTTGTTTTGATAATTGATAGAAGCATCTCAGCTGTTCGCGAGAGGATTAATACCGCGAATGAAGAACCTTCCTGATTGCCTGAGGAATTATTCTTCAACAGCTAACCACCACTGTTGTTCTTTTAGAGCATTCTTTCTTAGAGCCAGAGACGCGATAGTCGCAAGGCGATAAGTCAGGACTATATGGTTATAGCACGAAGACTTCTCATGGAAATCACTGCTACAAATATTTGCACGCATAGGCCATATGAGGACGAGCGTTGTCAAGAAACATATCAAGGCTTTGTATAACATGAAAGATTCTTGACTATTGATTTAGTTTGCGTTTGGTGTCGTAGCAGTAGCTGGTTGCATTAACTTTCATGAAGTAGTGCGTGAACGTTAATTTCCCTGATAGAAAGTGTTGTCATTATCTCGCGCACAACGATTAAGCGATTCTGCCTCTGCAGACTGTACAATGCCGTAATTTTTTCTTGTGAGGTGATCCCCTCCGCTTGACCTGGTCAAGGCTTATGATCCATATTGGTACTGCCTTTTGTTAAATTCACTGCACCATCAGAAAACCGAAGTGCTTGAGAGGTACTCCATTCCGTGTACGTTTTTCAGTTGACAATAAATCTCAAATGTGTGCTCATTGTTCTCAGTTCAAAATTACGCAACTATACATCGACTATGATTGGAAGCATCCATTATCCAACTGAGAGCGATTACCTTGCTTCAGCGTAATTACGGAGATGATTGATGAGTTTCGACGATATGACCTGCTTTCCTAGTACTCAGAGTTCAATCTTGGCACATGCATAGTGTTCTGCTTCATCAAGCGAACCGCACACCCTTTACAGTGTTGTTTTCGCCTTTGGGCGACTCTTATATATTATACTTCTACTGTTGTATTTTTTTTACCATTTAGAATTATATCTGAATATTTACGTTATAATACTGGTAAAAATTGAATGGATAATATATTTACATGCACTCGTAATATCTAAAATATGAATTAAAGAAAGAAAAATAATTTCTTAAAATCGTACTCATTTGAGTATTTTAAGACATTCTGAAATTTCATACAGAAAATCTGATGTACTTTTCAAAATTGGGAGAGAAAAACACGTATTTTCATTGTATATTATAAAATGAAGGAATTTCTTATACAGATCAACTTTTCAGTCCATTTTTTAGAATTTCTTAAAATTGGGTGTGTACGGGTTAGCTTTTCATTTTCTTAATGTATATATTTTGTTTTTATTTCTTTTTAATTTAAAAATAAATGTCTTCTGAATCATGTGATTCTTTTTATATTTTTATTGCCTGCTATTTTAAAGACACAAGGATATTTTAAGCTTTTTGTATGTTTTAACTCCTATCCTGCCGGTCATAAAATACCAATTTATTCTTATTAAAACAATATCATAAAAAAATTTGCTAATGCGCTAATTGCGCACTCAAATGTATGCGCTAATTGCGTACTCAAATGTATTAAAAATTAAGTTATTATTCGTATTTTCTATAGAAAAATTCCTTTAAAATTATTTTACGGGAATTTAAAGTAAAATCTATTTGTTATGGGACTATATAGATATTAAAAACATATTTATAATTTCGATAGTCAAAATTTACGAAATCCTTTAAAAATATTTAATTGAGGTACATATATATAAGTATGATATGTACTACTATTTAATTTAACTGGCTTAAGAAATGAATTTTTTTTGTCTTGCTATAGAAATTAGAAGGAAAGGATGCGAGTGTGATAGAAAGAGAATTATTGAAAAAGCATTGTTACTATCATTTTCAAGGGGACGACGATTTTTTAGAGACGCCAAATTCATACTTTTAGATTTCCTCTTCAAATGGTAGCCTTGTCTTTCATAGTGTCACGGCCGATGTCAACATGTATATACTCTTTACTTTGTCTAGAGAGCAATTCATTCGTATAATTTTCTTATTAATAATTCTAGTTAAATTTTCTTGATAGACTTTCACTATATACAGTCGGTAAGAAATTATGAGACTATTGAAAATTTTGAAAAAAAATGAAATAAATAAATGTTTCACTTATAATTTAAACAAATGAGATATGATATTACAACACATATTTGTTATAATAAGGTTTTAATAATTTTGAATGATGTAATAAATGATTTAGTTAGCAAAAATATTAAAAATCAATGAAAAATCACTCTTAACAAATTATATAACCACTTATCTAAAAGCATACAAAAAATATGAAAATTAATGTGATATTGACCCTTCATATATTTTTCCTGATAATTAATCACGCTGTTTTTCACTTGAATGATCAAATGGTTGAGTAGAATTTCAGAAATATTGAGCTATTATTTTACTATTTCTACTTTCAGTTCATGAGCTGTTGAAAACTGTTAATTCTTACTATATATTTTGGGACATTATATAACCCTAAGGTTTTCCATGGAGTTCATGTCTGGACTTCAACTTCTCTATGACAAAGCATTAACTTTTTTTTTTTTAGCTATTCCTTGGTGGATTTAAAAATATGGCAAGAAATCTTGTCTTGCCGAAATATCCAGTTAGAATACTTAAAGAAAAGCCCAAATGTTATTAAATGATCATATAATATAGCTTGATATCCCTCATCCATACGTCCCGAAATTCGCCTTAAATCACAAAATCCATCATGAGTAAAGGCTCGCCAAACCATTTTACTGATCTTCCTCCCATTTGTCGATTGAAAAATTCTTTCAGTTCCTTCCTCAAATCATGCCAATAGTGTTTGTAGATTTTCTTTCATCACAAAATATAATTTGCTTCCATTTTTCATGGCGTGACATATTTAACTAATTTCAGCCTTTCTTGTCAATGATGTTTCAATAACTTCGGTGTTTTCTTCTTTTTCATAAATTCTATAACAGTATTTGATTCAAGACTCTTCCAAATTGTGATAAGTTTTTTGTTGCTGAAACTTTCAACAATTTTATGAGTCGGAAAAACTTTTTAAGTTGATAGTTGATAAATTTTTCGATTCCCCGTGCTGTCAAAATCAATTTTGTTCCAGATTGTTTCATTTTGTTTGAACAATCTTTTTTAATTATGGCATTGTGAGTGGCAGTTTTAGAACGCTTCGTTCTCTCTCCCAGCTATTTTCTCTCTCAGCTTTACTAGTGTTCTTATAAAATAAAATTTAATCCTCAGATAATTCTTTACGACACAACATCTACAGATAAATCGTGGATAACACTGCAAAAATCTGCACTTTTGCTACTCTGGTAATATAGTCATGAATTACTAATACTTAGTTTTATAATGATTCTTATGTGACTCATAATATTCTAATCTTCTCAGGTAGTCTTATAATTTCTTTATTCAATTTTTTCTTTATTCAATAACACTTTATTCAATTTTTAGATACAGAAATAGATCTTAATAAAATTTAGATTATTTCTTAAAATTGCAATTAATACAGAAAGTATTTCCCGATCAATTTTAAATGCAATACGCTAAAAAAGTTGGGTATTCTGATTTTTTTCTTCAGAATTATACAAATTTGTTAGTGATCTAATAATTTCTTCACACATTGTATTTGGATACTACTTATGATAATTAAAATTATTAAAAAATAAAATTTATATCGGAGGCAAATCAGATTTTGTACCAGTTTCACGCATTTTTGAAATAAATGACACTCCCGAAATAGAAAGACTAACTTTCTGGCTTTGATGAAGAATTCTTTATGTGACCCACTAAAATTAAAATATCTCCTTATCTGGGCCCTTTTTTCTGCAGAAATTGATAATAGCAATGAAAATGGTCTGGAATCATGGGATTAGTGAAATGAAAGGAAACTAATTAAGACTCAAATTTCATTGGATTGCTACAACAAAGAATGAAGGTTGTAGATTTCAGTAATTCATATATTACTCTCAAAAAAAATTCTAATTGAAAAATATAATTCGGGCTTTCACATATCCATTTCAACATTATTCTATGGAAAGTTATTCTTTTAACAGTGATGGTTTTTTAACAATGCTCACGGGCTTTCTCAAATCCAAAAATAAATTCACGGAACTTTTTATCTAACTACTAGTTGCAGCAACTGTGTTTTGCACAAGTGAATTCAGTAATTCACCAGTCCAAGAAACAAGCCTAAAAAGCAGTTCTTCATTGGTATTATTACTTCTAATACTTTCCATTAATCTGCTTGTTTGATCTTGTAGTAATTTTATCAGATATAAGTTCACGTAGAATAAATGACAGCATTTGATAAACGGTAAACGCAACAAGCAAACCATGCTCCAAAATTTAAATTTACTTTTTAAATATGCACTTTTTTACTATGATTAATTGAGTAGAGAATCGTAATTTTATTACAAAGAACAAATAACGAATAAACGTTACTATCGACAAAAAAAGAGCATTATGTAGATTGGTAGATTATATGTGATATAGAGTAACAAATGTTTTATTACCTCTCCATTAAGTATAAATTGTAAGAAGCCGAACAATCTAAGAAGTCGTGTGACTTAATATGTTCCAGAGAAATGTATAGTGAGGTCAAAGATAGACAATAAAGTCATATCTCGAAAGATGCATCTGACTTGTGGTCATTAAAAAATCTTTCTTATCGGTCCCTTCAGCATTGAATCTTAAGAAATCTAAAGCAAATTTTGAAAACCACTCTTCAAGGTACATATCCTCATGACTTATAGTCACAACGTACCGAGTTTTGTACCTTCTGTTATTCCATCCTTGCGTCCACATTTACTCGAAATCAAACTTTTTCTTTTAAACTGCTGTTTGTAGAAAATGCAACACCATGAAGGAATCATCAGAATCAAATGAAATTCGCAGCAAATGTCAATTATAGGATATTATGCAAATTAATAAAGTTTCAGAGCCATCGCGCGTGCGCGGCGCGCGCAGCGCCCTCTGAATTGATGCTGAAAGCGTATAAATAAAGTGCTGTAGCGGGACGTTGAAAAAAGTCTATGATTATTTGTTAGTGGCAAACGTTTAGTGAGACCTGAGTATGCCTCCACGACGGAAGAATAAGAAATTCAAGCAACTTACGGAGTTTGAACGAGGGAGGATAATCGGCCTTCGAGAAGGAGGATTTTCCTATCGCGCAATAGCAGCTCGTATGCAGCGGAACAGTTCCACAGTGATGCGAGTTTGGAAGCAGTGGACCGACGAGCACCGAACAACTCGAAAAACAGGCACTGGACGACAGAAGGTGACGTCAGAGCGCGATGATCGACACCTGCTCCGCATGGCGGTGAATGATCGCACAGCTTCCTCCAGGCAGCTGGCAGCACGTTGGTCTACTGCTACAGGTGTACAATTGTCGGCTTCGTCAATTCGTCGTCGTCTGCTGCGCCGTGGATTGCGTGCAAGGGTGCCTTTATACAGGATTCCCCTCACGGCGAATCATCGACGGCTGCGTCGGCAGTGGGCTCTTGAGCACAGAGACAGGCGAGCTGATTGGCACCAAGTTGTCTTTTCAGATGAATCACGCTTCAATTTGTGGACCCATGATGGCCGTGTTCGTGTTAGACGTTATGCCGGTCAACGCTGCCTTCTTGAGTGTATTATTGAACGACATAGTGGTCGAACACCCGGAGTTATGGTCTGGGGTGCGATTTCGTATCATGGACGATCCAATTTGATACGAATTGAGGGTAATCTCAATAGCAACAGGTACGTCCGTGAAGTGCTACAGCCCGAAGTCGTTCCTTTCCTTCAAGGCATCCCTGGAGCTATCTTTCAGCAGGATAATGCACGCCCACATGTTGCGCGGACTGTTCGAGACTTCTGTTCAGCACAACGCATGCAACTTCTTCCTTGGCCTGCTTATTCACCGGATATGTCGCCTATTGAGCACGTGTGGGATATGGTTGGTCGGCGTCTCGCTCGTGATCCGCGTCCTGCAGTTTCCAAAGACGAACTTTGGTTGCGCATACAAGCGATATAGAATTCTCTTCCTCAAGCAGATATTCAACATCTGTTTGACTCCATGCCACGTCGTATAGCAGCACTTATTGCAGCGCATGGTGGCTGCACCAAATACTGATTTCGGACGCTTAATTTGTTTCTTTTGTTTTGAAAATTTCATCATTTATTTGTATCAGTACAAGTCGTTTCTGCATTAAATTTCATTTGATTCTGATGATTCTTTCATGGTGTTGCATTTTCTACAAACAGCAGTATATAATGTAAATGTGGCTTGAAACAAAATTCTAATGTAGTTCTGAAAATTTTCTATCAATTTCAAAAATTCGAATTCATATCATTAAAATGAGTTGCAAAAGTTTGGGAAAATAGTTATATATAGTCTGAGCAATACACTTACTTTTTTTTACAAAGGATGAAAAATGTATTTTTCCCTTCAGAAAAATATAATGAGTTTCTCAGATTCAATACGAGAGAAAAGGCATATACACAGCATTTTCATAACAAATGTAATGCGTGATGCTTATGACGCGTTACATATTTTGACGTTTTGCACATCACAAATTTTAGCAATTGATAGTATTTTACGTGTCGTGTATTGTTATGGTTGTTAAAATTTGCTAACTTGGAAAGACGTCAGAATATGCATCCATCAATTGCTAAAACTTTAAACAATTTTTTTCAGCAGTACTTTTCCCCCTTCTTGCATGTTCAGGTCATTCTGACCAGTTTCCTCCCCCCTCAAATTTTTGAGATTTGAGATTTAATTAAATCCCCCTGAATAATATAACATTTTTTCTTTAATAGTTTATGTACTATGGTAAAATTTTGTGTGCAGCTGATAAACTAAAGGAGTTCTGTAGATTTCTGCTGTAACTGAAAAAACGTGCTAAAATATAAAAATACTAAAATAACTGAAACCACAGTACTTTATTAGAACCGAGTTTGTACAATATGTTTAACACTGTCAACGAAAAACAACTATCTATGATAAAAAACCATTCTTATTTATTACAATCATGTTAATTTGTTTTAAACCAGAATCAAAATTAAAGACTGATATACATGTGATTTTTCAATTTTGATACATATTTTTTTCTATAAAAATTCATATGATTCTTATTTAGAAGCTCAAAGACAAAATCAGTTTAGATGAATACATATGGGGAGACTTAAAAAATACCTGTTCTTGATGATAGATGGCACTACGAAGGTAAGTTATTGTTACTATTGTGTGTTGCCGTATGTTAAACCTCGCCAAAACAAATTCGACACTTATTCACGGGTTAGTTTTAATTTGGTATCTGTTTGCTGCCAAATCAAAATTTGATTGCTACCTCTTCATCGTCGTCATTTTGCGTCAAGCTGTCACCGTCAATAAGACCTAGATTTGTTTTAACATTCACCGGATCTTTAGCAACAATCAAAACGGAGCTTGCTTTTGATGAATTTGCTACAAAGAAGGCGAAGATGGTCTCATAGACAGGATAAGTTATGATAACGATTTTTTGGAATATTTTTTGGTGAAGTTTTTCTTATTAAATTGCTATGTTCAATGAAAAAAAGAATGAAATGAAATTTAATGCAAACAGGAGATTATACTGTCTCAGTTTTTTTAGTCATTATTTTCAGAAAACCTTAAGTTTGATGCTATCTAAATGGTTATAAAATATTTTGTTTCATATCATATGACAATGCTTTTATAGTTCAGTATCTTAACTATCTAATTTTTAAAAAAAATTTCTAAGCTTTCCTGTAAAATTCGGCTCAATGTTTTTGAACTGGTTGTAGATGAATAATTAATGTAAATCAAAATGCAGTGTTTTGTTTTTTCATAATATCGAAATAAATTGCTTTATTATAGAAACAGGCTCAATTGAGACCTGATTTTAGAAAAGTAATCTTTCTGTCAAATTTTTTGTGTAAAATATTTGCTATCCTTCTCTACAAGAATGTTTATTAACTGTGAATTATTAACCCTTAAATTTCCATTCCATTGAAAATCATTAATGCAGTCAAGCAGGAGACTCAATTTATCAAACATTATTTAGAAGGGACGGATGTTTTAATGAACTTTTTTTGTAGTAGATATCATTGTTTGTATCGATTCTTACGTAGAGGAACATTAATCTAGAAAACCGTCAGAGGAGATTTAAATTTCAAAACAAAAATACTTCAAAAAAAGGCATTAAACGGATTTTCCAATCAGATGTTTTTGAAACATTTTATAATAAATGACGTTTTGACAATTTATGTTGAAAATATAATTCTCTTTACCATTATTTTTAGAATGTCTTCGCAATATAGCTTTATAATGCAGCGACTCTGTATGAAAACAATAATTTTTTTCTAGAAGCACATCATTAAATTTTATGTGTTGACAAGGGAATTCAAAATAAATTTTTATAATCTTTTTTCACTTTCTTCTGTTTTAAAAAATAATTATTTTTACAACATAATGAAAAAGTTTGATAGATTTAAGTAGTTATTGGCTAAACATATATATTAAAAATCTTTAAAAAAGAAAAAAAAAAGTGTTTGATTTAAAAAATGAAAAGAAAGAATAAAAAGAATTACTATCGTGTTTCAATATTTGCTCATATGTTAGCAAAATACTTCATTTGTTCTTGTTGAATTTTTCCGCTATAAAACAGTGACTTTATTTTTCACCTTATTAAGGAGTTTTTTCATATTCTTGAAATTTTTTTAACTAGAATGTAATTAAAGTTAGAAAGCATACTTAATCTAAATATTTTTATTGAATTTTTCTAATGCAAAGAATTTACTTTTCATTTCAAAGCTCTTCTTTAAAACAACAAATTATAAATTACTTGATTTATTTGGAGTGAATACAGAACACATTAGTGAGCAGCATATACATAGATTTTTAATTAACATTTATTTTTTCCCAACTTTTTTGATAAGACTATTATTTACATATTACATTAAAAATCTTTTTTTTCTTATAAATGTGGAATTCATTTTTTTCCTTATCCAAAGATTTTGTTGACATTAATTAAATTATTTTTGAATACTGAGTTGGGGAACATAATGCTAGCATAGCAAACAATTTTTTTGTCCTTTATCATCTTTATTTCTTAGCTATCAACTACTTATAATTGCTTTTGTTTAAAGTTAATTTCGATTTGTTAGTTTTTCATTTTCTATAATAGACTGTTTATCAATATGTATGCAAAAAATGATGTCTTTTTTAAAAACTAAAATTGTACATCATGTTTTACAGTACATAAGCATCTATAAAATTCTTGTTCGAAAACTTTTATAATTTACTTAAAGGAATATATATGTTTTGATTTTAGTTAATATAACATATTTAAAGTATTAGTATTTGAAAAGAAATGACTTTTTTTAGATTAAAATATTTTTAAAAACTCATTTTATAGGAACAGAACATTCCTTAAAGGATGTGCAGCAGATGATTTTATCAAATAATCAATTGATTCATCTATCTAAAATGAATCATAAATTTTTTTTTTAATCAAAATTTCATGATACTAACTCTTTCGGCCATTCCTTTTCATTAAGAAATCTCTACATTTTATTTATTATTCTAACGGAGTTTTGAAATTTCAGAAAATATGTGTTTTTGAGGAATTCATTAGTACGTCAATGAATTTTTGTATAGGAAATATAACTAAATGCATGTAAAAATAAAGTCTAAGTAAAAATGTTATATTTTTATTAAATTTTTCAAAAGGACTCTTTACATTCTCTGCATTAAAAGTTTATCCCTTACTCTCACAGAATCTTACAATTTCTTAAAACACTTGCAGTTGACCATGCCCTAATAAATCCATTAGTTCATATTTGCAAAATGAACTAGACGAGTACAATATCAACAACACAGATACAAAGCAGCACTTTTAATAGCAGTTACAATACAATCAACAACGTTAAACTTACCAGCTTACCAGTTCATGCTACAGATAATTCTCCAAAGTAATACTTCGCTCAGACTCCGACAGCTTATGTTAGTCATGGCAGATTCCGGTCACTTCCCGGCAAATCCACTTGGCCCTGCTACCGACAATTCCACTCCGACGGATCCACTCAACCAATATCGACTGATTCACTCTGGTTTCACACTTCTCCGTCTCTTGATGTGCCGGCCAGGTGTGACATCACAGAAAAAAATTCAGAAAAAGTCACAACTTTCTCCCTAATCGAGATATGTCCAAGATTCCGGAATTTTCTAGAACATTCTTTTTGCCAACAAAATCACCAGGTTTCACGCTAAGTCGCTAAAGAGGTCACCAAATTCATCTTCAAGGTAAAGAAGTCATCTCCAAGGCTAAGAGGTTAAGCTTTCCTTGGCTGACCAATGAAACCTCTGCAAATGTCTTTTTTTTCTTATAAGAGTAACGTGGCAGGGAAGAGTCATCTCAGGTTCGTAGCAATATGAATTTAGAATTAAAGCAGGATAATTATCTTGACTGCTCGGAAAAAAAAACTATGAAAACAAGAAAAAGGAAGCTTTTAATTTAATCTGCACTGAATTTGAGAAACAAGATGATATTGTTAATCACATATCATGCCAATGTAAGGATAAGACATTACGTAATAAATATGTACAGCTTCAAAATTTGTTTTCTCATTTAAAATATTGCTTTTCTCAATAATTCGTTTTTATTAAGAAAACTAATGAAACTCAAATAAGTTTAATAATTTTTATATCTATTTTCGTAACTGAATTTTGTGCCCGAATTGTTCATTGAAATAAAATTTAATAACTAAATTTTATTTGTTATATTCATCCTACTAAGATTTCTAAGATAAAAATAATACATAACTGACGCTATTTTAATCAAGTGTTGAAATACATACATAGATAAAAATATTTTTAAGAATTTCTGATGAATAATTTTGTGAAGCCTTTTAGAACTTATAAAGAAAGAAAATGGGATAAAATCCTGGTATAATATAATTTATACTTTCCTTAAATAATGTTTCCTTATAATGTTTTTATATCAAATAATTTAAAGATTGAGTCGATTTAGAAATACATAATATTTATTGAGGTAAAATAAAGGCCCAAATTTGAATAAAGCATTCGCATTTATTGGGAAGAATAAACTGTTTTCGAAGTAATATTAAAAAATCTACTTAACAGATGGAAAACTGATTATGTATTTTACACCACATTACAGTTGTATAAATATATCGACTACTTATTTTCATTTAGTTAAATAACACACACACACACATCCGATTACTCTTTAGAATTATAAGATTTTTATTTTTACGTTTTAGTATTTTATGAATAAAATATTATTAGAGAATTATTTGCCAAAAAAGTAAAGTATTTAAGAAACACACACACACACACACACACACGTGTGTGTGTCTATATATATGTATATGTCTCCCTCTCTCTCTCTCTGTATATATATATATAAAGAGAGAGAGAGAATGAGAGAGAGAAAGCGAATGTATACATAAAGAAAGAGAGGAATTCTTATACAACTCTAAAATATATTTATAATAAGAAAGACAATAAATATGTTTATTATTTGTTACATTTTATAGTTTTGTCAGTTAATTCTTTTTTAAGGATATTCAAAGATTACATTTCACTTATTACTTATAACTTCAAAATTGTTTTAATAACATTTTTTTATGATGAAATACAGAAATATTTGTAACATTTATTCATTGATTGAAGATGTTATTATATATTATAACATTTAATTTGTATATGTGCTTCATTAAAACTCAGGTTTCCATGGGATGTCCCTATTAAATTTAAACTAAAATGAAAAAGTCTTTCTTCCTTCCTTCCGACTTATTTTGAATTTATTCCAAAATTATTTACCAATTCTAGATGTCCTACGAAAAAATATGTTCTTTCTGAAAAATATATTGTTAAAATAAGTAAAGACAAATGTTAATTCCATCTTTATCCTATTTCCTCCTCCTTTTGTAAGAACATACTACAATGTTTATAATAGCATATTACCAGTTCATTATAATAAAATAAAAAGCCAGGTTTCTATTTTTTTAGCAATTTGAGAATATTCAATGTTTATAATATTATTTTTTCCGTCATTGAGTCGAAACGTTCGAGACATACTATGCTGAATATAATTTTTCGTTGAAAAAGAAAAATTTATAACTTAGCTTATTAAAATATTTTCTTTTAGAAATCTTTGCTTTGATGCTATGACAAAAACATATTTTAAGATTATCTAATACCTTCAGAATTTTATAAATGTAATCTCTTTAAATTTTAAAGCAAGTTGGTTCTTACAGATCATTTGTAAAATATATTTATCTAATCTTCTTTCAATTTTATTATTCCATTAAACAATTGCAACATAACAGTCCATTATGTTACAATGAATCAGAATTTGAGAGTCTTTTTTAATTATGTGAAAAAAAAAGCTTTTCAAATTCGCGAATCAAATTACACACATTGTAATCCAATAACTTCTTCAAAATAGGTAAAACTCTCCTCTGAAACATATAAATGCAATTGGAATAGTTTTTTCCCCCCCTGCGGGCTTTTAATTAAATATATCGTGACAGAATACAGTTAATGTTTTTAATGGACTCAAATAGAATGCGAGCATTTTGTACTCAGGAGTCGTTTTTTTTTTAATTTTATTTTAACGTGTATGGTTACATCGCACTAAATGTAAATCTAATTTGAATTTGAAAGTCGTTTTTGGCTCTCGTTCTTAAGTGATTCTTTCCATAGCATTAAGAGATTTGCTTGGTAATTGCTACTTAAAATTCTTCTAACTCTAAACAAGTTTTAAAATTAGATTTGAACGTACACTTCATTTTAAACATTTAAATTGATCGGTTTTAACACATCTTATCATACATTTGCATTTGCTTAGAAATTCTTTTTTTTTAAATTAGCTTCACACTAAACTATGTTGCAATATTCTATTAAAAATTTATAACTTGATAGTATTTTATTTGAATATGTCTGAAGGGCATTTTAATCAATAAAAAATGAAATATAGATTCAAAATGATAAAGTATAAATTAGAACATAAAAATAATATTAACATATTGCTTAGACAAATTTTCTATTTCCGATTAAAATTTTATTAAGTAAATATTTTACTTAATTCGGAAAAAAAAGGCTTTTATATTTGATCATTTCATATTCGTGAAAATATAATTAACAGAAATTCATGATTTGTTAATCTTTAATTTCTATTTGTTAATAAGTAAATTAGGCTAGAATTGAGTTTATATAAAATATCAAATTTAAGACCCTCTGTTTTTGTAACACGTATATGTATGCGTGAATGTTTTTCCAATTTTAAATTTGAACTCGAATTTAAACGCACTTCCTATTATCCGAAGAAGCTAAAATTTTGCATATACCTATAGCTCCGTTGACAATACTGTAGTATCCTTAAGCAGTGAAGTACATTGGGTGGGGGGAGCTGGAGTTTCAGCCTTGCACTTAGTAATATCCAACCGATTTGAAATTCTGCACAAACGAATAGCTCAAATAATTTCTTTTCAGTTTTCAGTTTAAAAATAATTAAATAAATATAAGTAAACATTTTTAATACAAGCTTTTACTTAAAAATTGAATGAAAGGCGTAAAAATATTTGGTACTTTTTCATTTCGCCAGCTCAAATCTCGCCAGGCAGACTTTATTGCGATAACACACAGTATACACATATTCCGTTTGGCGTCGGATGTATAATTTTTGGAAACTTTATCGCTTCTTCCGGCGAAATGGAAAAGTACCAAATATTCTTTTTAAATATAAAATAATTCACAGTTTAAGGAAGATCCTCAGAGAAGCGTTCATACTTCTTTTGATCTCACACATAAGTAGTAATGGTACTTGATTAGAGCGTAATTATCTAGGTATCTTACTTAAACATTCATTACACGTGTAACCTTGCTCATATTTCTATAAAGTAGGTTTTTATAACCATGTTAATTAATTTTCAGAGAAATAAAAATATCTTTAAAATAGGTCTCTTTTACTACAGTAATTATAAACTATGAATTTTTCTTCTGAATCCCCAGCACAAGTGTAATGAGTAATTATGGCAGAATTAAAATTTCTCTAAGCAGAAGTAATTTTGCTATATTGCTATGTGATCATGGTGATTACACAGCATATTAAGTTCTGCGTAGTCTTTTTAGTATTGTTAAGAATTATAATGATTATACGACAGTAAAAAAATAATTTCTATGCAACTGAAAAATGACATTAATGTGCTTTTTATCTTATCTACGAATTTGTTTTCCTCGATAAGAATAAATCTTTAATATTCTTTTAATTTTTGTTGCAATTTTATTAATTGAATTTAGAAAAAATAGGAATTATTCTGGTTCGCTTGAAGGCTCTACAAGTGTTTCACTGTTCCCATGTTTGATGTTACAACTATTAAAATTTCCAAGATATTCGAAGTCAACTACATTTGCTCTATATAACCAGAATGTATTAATCGATGAATTAAAACTAAGACTTCTGTGCCATCAAATGACATCTCACAAATTTATCAAGACATCTTTCTGAAATTTCGAAGCATTCAGAGTTTGCACAATATTTTAGGACTGTTATTTATTTCCATCATTTTTAAAAAAGAGTTCCTTTCGATAATATTAGAAAGACACATTCTGTTTTTTTCCCTCTCTCCAGATAATTATATATATTATTTACTGCATGATGAGTACCTGGAATCATCGAAATTAATTATTGCAATTTTAGATTTTAAAATATTTAATCAATAATTTATAAAGCTAAGCTCAATACATTTCATTTCATTTCTTTTTGTTTATCACATATGTAACTTTCCAAACTGTCAAGGAATAAAAAAGTCTCCTTGAATTTGAAAAAATACAGTGAACTGCCTTAGCCAAGTACGCATAATCTCATCAGACAAAAGAATTTGTATCAATGCACCCCATTCTTTTCTTCATCTTAAATTCATATTACAATTTGAGATTTTACAAAATATGAAAATACATTCGTTTGTATTGAAATCTTAAAAGCATATTCAGTTAACAGATTGATTTATTTCAACTTCAACAAACATTCAAAAAATTAAAATCAAAGTATTTATTTATTTTTTTTTTTTGAGTATTCTCCCAAATTGAATTATTTTCCTTTCTTTTCTTTCTTTTTTTTTTTTTTTTTTTTTTTTTTTTTTGACGTCATAAATAAAGCTATTTTTATCTGAAACATATTTCAAATTGGAATACCAAAACTTCTCAAAAACATTAGAAAATTTTTTTTAAAGCATAACCACCATTTGGCATTAATTAATTGAAGAAAAAAATCATACCACAAAAAAATAAGAATATTTATATACAGTTATTAATTTTTTTGTTACAATTAGGTATTTTTTATTTGTACGTATGCTTTCATATAATATAAAAGTTAATTTTGATTATTATTGCATTTTCTTGCACTTTATTTTTATTTGAATAAGTATGTTTAATTCTGTGATCTGCGAAGATATTTTGTTTGTTTTAACGAAGATAAAAGCAGCTAAACAGCATATTTTTTTGGTTAATTAAGTTAAACATTGAAACGAAATATAGCCGTAAGACAAAAAGATAGGAATTCTGATGAATTTTTTTTTTTTTTTTTTTTTTAGGTTTATTGAGATTTCGTCTTTTTTTCTTTTCAGTATTCCTTCCATAGTCCAGTACTCCGCTTTTCCGTCCCTACTGGATATCCAGCTTTTTTACTCAGGCAGACAAGACAGCAGAAGAAAATTGAAATTTTTTTACTTTAATGGAGTAATGTAGGGTAGGAATACGAAACTTTTTCTTCTTTTTTGTAGTCTTAGTTATTGCTAGAGTTTGACTCTTTATTTACACGTATTGTAATAAATTTTATCCAACAATGCACAGTTTTTGCTCCTTAAATGTGTTATGATAAGAGATTTTCCAACAATCCTGCAGTCGTTAAACCGATATCCGTCAGATTATCGAGAGAGTATTGAATTTTTTTTTTTAATTCATCATTTTGTTTAGAGTTCTTTCATTTCATTTAAACATATTAAAACGATAATTTGAAAAAACATCATATTTACAATTTACTAGTCAAGAATAGCTGAAATTAAACGTAGCCATAAAACAGATTAAATTCAAATATCAGGCATTTCAAAGGCTCAAAAATTTTCAAAAATTATAAAGTTTTTTAGATAGATAAAAATGTATTATATTAATTTGATTCTACGAGATTTTTTGAAAGTTTGTTTTCGCAATTGTTTTAATTAAAACTAAAAATTTAATCCAATGTAATAAAAGAATTTTATTCACTAAATTAAATAAAATATGATTGTAAAGAAAGTGAAAAAAATCACGAATAAAATTTATTAAAATTAAAAATAAAAGCCGCTAAACGTTTTTACATACTGATTTATAATTTAATTTATTTCAAGTAATACGTATATTATTCAATGTATTGCAAATCTATTGGAGATCCTGCAGCAACAATTTCAGTTTATTACTCATTGGCATTTTTATTTCATTTTTGAATGTAAAAATATATCAAATTTAGCCATTTTACAGGAAAACAGAAACATAACGTATCCAAAAAATTATATAACTTTTAAACCTCTGAAGTGCTATACTAATGCATTTAAATTATATTACTCTACTTATGAATTAACATTACACTATATATTTTAAATTTTGAGCTACAACTGTTACAACAATTTCACTCATTTCATACAAGATGGCGCCACAAGTTAGATTGATATCTGAGAATGCACAAAAAGATGACCTACAGACTTGGTTCTAAAGGTCAAGGTAAAAGTCCAAGATTTGTTGAAGGAAAGGATGCTAAGCTTTCATGAGCCACGAAAACCAACTCGATCAGAATATATATTGCTTTTTTATATGAAGGAACTCATATAAACTTGAGAACTTAAAGTTCGAAACACTTATTTCACCTTTATTATTATATCTTTCTGCTAAGCAACCATGCATAAATTGTTAATCGATACAGAATATTTTAGAGATTGTACACACATTAGAATCGCACATTCTAGAATCTCCGTATGTTGCTTGTAGTCGTAAGAAAATAAATGCATGTAAGGTAATAGGAAAATCCATGAAGGATGAAAAAAGTTAATGTAACATTTAACGAATTCAAAAATAAGACGATAAATGGATGTATTAAAATATGCACATGCTTAACTCAAAAATTAGAAGAAGTGATCAATAACAGCCTTTGATGTTTTTTTAAAAAATAATTTTTAAAATGTTGTAATATATATTAAGTAAATACAAATGAAAAAAAAAGTGTTTTTTTTTTTACTTCAATTGACAGAAGCGGAGTTTATTATCAGAAGACCTATTTTTTTACAGTATAAGAATATATATATATATATAATTAAAAGTGCTACTTTTAAAACTCTTGGTTGTTCATGTAGTTCGTTGAGAGAAAGTGAGCAATACATTCTGATTAAAGCAGCCCAGCTTCGGCCACCTAGGCAGAAGCGAAAGACCATATGATTAATGAGATATTAGAAGAAAAGAGAGCGTTTTTTTGCTATGCAGCAAAGGATTTTCCACAATGGGCGTAACAGAACACGTGGCACAGGATTAGAGATTCTAAGGACTACAACTAAAGACAGAAAGTACAGTAGGGATTATTTTTGACCGATTCACAATAACTGGAAAGTGGATTAAACAAATTTTTGCGAACGTGACCTAATAAGTAAAAGTATAATTTGGAATTGGATCTGGAGATAAAAATAAACTCTTGAATTTAAATTAGATAGAGAATGGGATATAATAGAAAATTAAACTATTATTCAGGGAAATTATAAAATCAAAGTTACATCATTACACACACATATATGTATATGCATATATAATAAAAATATATGCACACACACTCATAATATACACTCTAACAGGTCAATTGAAAAGTCCCCGGCCTGATACATAGATGGAGCTACTAGAATTAAATCCATATATTTTTAGTTAGCCCTAACCCTCAAAAGATGCGTGTATAAATTTGACAGCTGTCGGATCTTTAGTTTGTGAATTATAGCATTTTGAGTGAAGCAACTTTTGTTATTGGGGAAAAAATGGATCAAAAGGAATTTCGCGTGTTGGTAAAATATTGCTTTTTGAAGGGAAAAAATACAGTTGAAGACAAAACTTGGCTTGATCCCGAGTTTCCGGACACAGCCCCAGGAAAATCAACCATCAAGGATTGGTATGCTAAGTTTAGACGTGGTGAAATGAGCACCGAAGACGGTGAACGCAGTGGACGCA
>BMAW01019136.1:250263-285488 GCA_019974015.1 Nephila pilipes
ATATATATATATATATATATATATATATATATATATATATATATACAAACTAAACATGGCTAACAATAGTTAATATTTCTAAGAAAGAAATAATAAGTTAAAGTTTAATTATGTAGAACCAATATCTAAGCAATTTAACATATTTACGCCTTGTATTTTTGTAAGAAATGTTATTTATCATCCAGTATGCTAAAGCAATATTTTGCAATTTAGAAATAGAAACCTGTAAATATATAAACTTGTAATGAAAGTAACATTAATTATAATTTACTGATGCAAACCTAATTAAATTTACAGTTAGTTATGTTTTACGCATGAATAATCGAAGAAAAAAATTACTATATTCAGAAATGATACCCGTATCTGAATAGAAACTAATAAAGTAATTGAATTACAAACTATTGAACTTATTTCCCTATCCATCCATATCACTCATCTAACTGGAAAATAAATCAATATTTATAGACTTCTCGTCTATTAAGAAAATTAGACCACTAAATGTAATGAAAATGAAACATTGAAACTAGCGTGCAACCCAACTGTCAATCAAAGAAATTATTAATGTGTTCCTACAATAGAGTCCATCCAAACATTTATTCCTATCTAATCTTTTGTTGTTGTAAAACTATTAAGCTTCTCTAGGGTAATGCATCTGGTAAGCTGTTTTCAATTATCATAATTATTTCACCCAAAGATTGTGTACATTTGCTATTTAGAGAGTTTTCCAGCGAACATATATTTCTTGCAATAAAAAATATGCATTAAAAATTTTGGTTATAAAATTTATTTGAGTAATTTAGAAGGAATATTAAGGTAATTGAAAAGAAAGAGATATGCATTTTTTTAATTTAACATTAGATACAATCCCAATTTCTGATAAACATTTAAAAAAAAGCATCAGTACACATGTCTTTAAAACGAACACAGCTTTCTTTATGTAATCAACGAAACATTTCTTAATAATTAAGTAAAACTAAAAAAAAATTATATATATGTCTTTATAAATTTTCCAACTTAAGGATTATTTTTTTAAATCATGAGAAAGCTATGCTTTAAAGTGATTTAAATAAGTAGCTTATAAAAAATAAAAACCAGCTCTATAGATGGACGCAATAGCTTTCACAAATTTCATACTTACATATATTCGCATGTTTCATGAAGATGGAAAGTGAATTATCGAATATTTCATGTATTTTACACTAAACTTACGAAATTTAAAATCATAGTTTACTAAATCCATCTACACATAATAACTGCTTATGAAGATATTTCTACAAAAAGTGCAAAAGAATAATTGTCAATACATGAATCGCAAATCCATGCTGTAATATTTCACAACATGTGGCGAATTCCCGCAGAGTTATCTCTTTTAGCTTATCTCTCCTTTCGTTTTTTTAAAAGAAAACCAAAGCAATTCTTTCTAAAATAATAGATTTTGTTGACAGGAAACATAATGCTTAGTAATAATATTTTTAATTTTTTTCATCTTTTGTCTGCTTTTCTTAAGAAGTGTAACACCAATGTTAGTCCTTCATCTGTTTTTTACACAAATTTTAAAACCAAATTTTTGATATTAATTAAAACTAACTTTTTGAAGACTTTCCTTGTTACATGAGATACTGTTTCATGTAAAAGATGATAAAATAAAATATCTTGAAACGAGGGTCAATTTTGATTGCACAAATTTCTTCATATTCATAATCAAGCTGTAAAAATTTCGTAAGTTGCTCTTTCAAACTTCTTTTAAGAATCGATTTAATAGAAGGATTTGTCTTAATAATTTATTTTTGATAGAAAATAAAATTTAGAATTCTTAGCATCTATATCTTACTTACGATAAATCCATATTATGTTTACTCATTAATGCAATCTTTAAAAATTATTAATATAAATTTTTTTTGATCATCTGCTATGTTTTTATTATTGCAATATTGCTCATATTTTTATATACATCTGCATTTGTATTTAATATATTATTAATTCTTCAAAGATTCTGTAAATTCGAAATAAAGTAAAGCTCTTACTTCATTAATGATTGTATCATGTAGGTTCTTATTTAAAATTAAATTAAATGTTTAGTAAATATTTTCATTTAGTAAATTTGATCCTGAAATTCATTCGTTACTTTTTTCTGAAGTAAAATGCTTCAGGCAAATCAAAAAAACTTTTTTCTTATATCTAAACTATAATTTAATATAGTACAGTGTAACAGCCTCGCTTATATATTATCATAACGGTAACATAAAAATTTATTTAAAAAATAGAGTTTTATTTTTTGTTTTATTTCAAAAATCTTCTTTATTATTAGTAATTATATTCACTGTTTTTAAAGTGTATTGCAATTTGTTTGTCCTCGTCGATTGACCGAGGCTCAATATTATGAAGTCCGTTGCCAAAAGTACTCGAGTAGCTTTTAAGTATGAGGTTAATAAACTATCAAACAATGCTTATTTTAATGCATTAAAATATTTGGTGGAATAAAAAATTATCTTACAGTCTTTATGGTTTTATCCAGTTTTCCATACATACAATGTTTTTTTTTAAATAAAATATGTTTACCAATTTCAATTCTAAAAGATGAGGAGTATCAGGATTTAAGTAAGTACTAGTACATTCTACAAATATAATTTGTAATGTTTTAAAAATAATTTTACTTGTGTTTTATAGTTTACTCGTGCCTTGTGTTTGATAGGTGAAGTGTGAAGCATAAGACCTCCAGAATATCAAGATGGATCCAAAGTTGCTGTTTTCTCAGTTGAGAGCATTAATTTTAAGGAACTTCTTGATTAAAACGAGGAACTCCTATCAGATTTGCGTAGTACGTATATTTTATATAAGAAGTTTATATAAATAAATATTTTTAGAAATTATTTGTGTTTTAGAAAAATATAAAGGTATGAAATAATACATAAATTAAGTTTTGACAAATACATTAAAGTGTTCCATGCTCGATGTCTGGTTATGTTTTATAAACTACTTTAAAAGTGATTTCAAATTAATGATTCAAAAAAGTTAATTTTCAAAATTATAAGGCTGAACAAATAAACAAAGTTATTAGTCTATAATCAAGCATTTGCTTCAGCTCCTTATCTCGCCAGGAATATGTAAGATTCATATTTTTATAATTAATTATTTGTTCAGGAAATTCGTTCAAAATATTATAAATGTCCTTTCACTAAACATGGAGGTAAAAACCAATAAAGCTTAATAGATTAAATATTGGACTCTAAGTACTTTATCCCATTTCAAGCAAAATTTATATCGCAGTCTATCTAAAAATTTAAAATATGACAAATGTTTTTCAATATCATAAAAAGGAATTAAGAGACAAATATTCAAATAAATTGAATTTCATTCATTAATGTTGGCTAAAAACCAGAACATTTGTTCTTCAAGGATCTTGTTTATTATTTATTCGATTCACTAACAACAAAATCAAGTAATTTATGGGGCTTTTGATCTTTTTAATCTATTTGATTATAAGTAATTTTCTGTACACTTGTGTATATATGTAGCAGAATAGAAAAATCAAGTTGGTAACAGATAAAATTAGATTTGAAGAATTTTGTTGTTTGGCCGATATCATGCTTATTTTGCTTAAATATCAAAACAGTATGATAGTTGACATCTCTGTTTATTAACATCGAACAAAAATAATAAGTGTTAGACTTTTTTTTTTTCTTTTCAAAATACAGGTGGGCCTTGATTTTTGTAACCTAAGTAATTCCTCATCAAATGTACCCGAAAGCTATAATGTATAGTCTTTTAAGAAAAGAACATCATTAACAACTCTCCCAATTCTAAATTTAACTTAATATCATTGATAATCCCTGCTAACAATTTTAAGGGACTTACATTACCATATTAGTTAGTTAATCATAATTAATGTAATAAATTATCCTCTAATCATTTTGCAAATAGTTAGAATCGGATACTTTCACTACTCTGTAAATAGCAATCATTTCAAATTTTATTCGAAATGGATTGTTAGTTTCAGAGATATTCTGAAAAACGTGTTGGAAGAACATTATTAATTTATTTTGAACAAACTTTTGATCTGTAAATCATATAACATTTTATGCCGTTATAAATTTTTAAATAAGCTTTTCCTAAATGAATTTGAATTTGATATCCCTTTGTTACTTTATTTTGCGTTGATTAAATTTAAAGATGTTGTAAAAACTAATGTTAAAAAATAGATCGTTCATTTGAAATTTCCGTTTTGGAATATCGTGTTATAATTGGAGAGATAAATAAAAATTATAAACTAATATAAGTCTCCTTAACACTGTATGGTTTAGGATCAATTTTGAATATTTCCTGGATTATTGGGGGTAATTGCATAAAGGTTTAGATATCAGATTTTGTAACAGTAAGAATCCATATATATATATATATATATATATATATATATATATATGTAAATGCTTACTAGAAAATGTCATACTATCAAATGTTCCAGACAATCATCATTCAGTTAAAATAAGGGTTCAGTTTTTAAACATCCATATTTCAGAAACATTCGAACAAAATTTTATGAAATAAAATGTAGGCTTATTTCATGTTCAAAAATAAATATCGCGAAAACTGGGGAGTAAGATTTTTTTTCAGAAATTAACTAACTATGCTAATGAATTTCAACAAATAATTCATCAATATCATTACTTAATTTCTTTTGAATGTTAACAATAATATAAATTTTATCCAGATGCCATCTCAATTACAAAATATTTAAGGGTATTCCATCATATTTTAAAATAGTAGAAACCAGAACAACACAATTTTTTTTTAAAAAAAAAAGCATTCAGTTTTTATTGAGACGTATTTTCATGTAAATAGGCTATATAAATTTTATTAATAAATATATTTTCTGTGTGGATAAATTTACCAAGAGATATTCAAATTTCACTTTTTATTTTCGTTTCTTGACTAAGAGTTTTGTACCAATACTTTTTATATCATCCCTCTATCGTACGATATGTGCCGTGCAATCTACTGAAATTACGTTCTTCCATGATTCTCAAAAATTCGTCAAGATGAAATGAATTCTCTTCGTTGGAGATTAGAGATATATTAAAGCAATAAAGCTCTGTCTTAATCTGTAATCATTTTATTCAAATCCACGAATGATCAGTAATCGAAATAAATTAAATATGTAAGGTAGTTTACTTAATCTGATTATCCTAACTACTAATAATAAGAATAATATATAACACATCGATCAATAACTCCCGAGACTAACCCAGAGATGGCGCTCGTAGTAAACCAGTAACCAGGTCTTTCTAGAGTACTAACCTTTGCTTGAAACGTGTCAAAATTTTAAGTCGATCGGACCAGGAAAAAGGTTTTTTGAAGTGAAGTGAAAAAGGTTTTTTCCAAGTGGGTGCCGCGATTGCTTTCGATGGAACAAAAACAGCAACGAGTCGATGATTCAGAAAGCTGTTTATCGCTATTTACTCGCAACAAAAAAGATTTCTTGCGGGAAAAAAAAAAAAAAAGATTTGGAAAAGCGTTGGAACGATTGTATCACCCTAAAAGGTGATTAACAAAAGGTGTTATGTTGATGAATAAAAAAGAATTTTGCAAAAAAAATGTTGTTTTCAATGTTAGACTCGGGAGTTATTGATCGATGTGTTACTTATCTCATAAACTCTAAACTGCAGACTTCTAAATGTAGGATCCTATTCTGGTAGACGCGCTCTGATTATATTCTTACAATTTCTTTCTCTACAGAACTCCTAAATGAAATTATTCACCCCTTGTTCATCATTTAGATTTTGAACTATCGACACGCGATAGCCAATGTGTGAAGAAATAATCACCTCAAGAAAAGCTATCTGTATTTTATTTATATTTTTTAAAATGATCATACCGTGATTAACTTATATATGCCTGTTGCAGCATCCTCCACGCGTTTTTAACTAAATATCAAATTCTACTTGTCTGTTGTCCATCATTTCGCCCAACATCCTTTCAACATTTGAACTTCTTATCTACTACTACCGATGAATTACGACTCCCATTACTATCTCTTTATCTCACTACACCTTAATATATATATTATCTCTGTTTAGCATAAATTAAGTGTATATATATATATATATATAAATATATATATATATATATTTACTACTAAACTCCAATTTAAGACACACAAGAATGAAAAAGACA
This sequence comes from Nephila pilipes, assembly GCA_019974015.1. NCBI lineage: Eukaryota > Metazoa > Arthropoda > Arachnida > Araneae > Nephilidae > Nephila > Nephila pilipes. The sequence goes on from BMAW01019136.1 coordinate 256,435, forward strand.
CCCTACGAATTATCACTGTAGAATATCTAAGCTCTCTCTCTTTAAAATCCCACCTAACTAACAATCTTAATTTATGATTTAAATAAGAAATCTATTTTGCCAGTCCCTTCCTTCTTACTTTCACTATTCTCTTCGACAGTATCTATGTACCTTAATACTGTGTGTACGTGAAACTTTCTTCAATCCGCAAAATAACAGGAGAATTTAATTCTCAATATAAATTCTCTAACCTCAAGTCCTTATCCTTCATTTCCTTTCATTTTCCATTAATTGCACATCATTTGTATATTGTTATATCTAAGTCCCTTCATTTTACTTTTATCTTCATCTAGTTTACCTAATTATGTTTCATCATGGTTAGAAGGAAAATTTAATTTATGTAATTCATATCTATAAAAGTTCTCGAGGTTAGTGAAGAAAAATCACGAATAGTTCAATGTCACAAAATATTGATCTCGTTATACTTTTAAGCAATTTTAAGCTTCTATCTTGATGAAACACAGTTTCAGAGCTGTAACTAAGTACCATTTCTAAGTGCAAAAGTTTTTGAAGATAGGTTGCAAATATATGCATTTTTGCTCATAAAGCACTATGTTCAAGATGGGTTAAGTGACTCCAGTAACAAAGAATACAGACACTCTCCCTATTTATAATTATGAAAAAAATTAGATATTAACTAGAAGTTGATAAATAAAAAATAAGCAAAGACATTTGAATACAAGTGGAAGAAGTATTTTTATTCCTCAGTAACTATTAATTAAAGAACTGCTAAGTTTTTCATTCATTGTCGTATTCATTTATTTTGATGGGTAAGATATTTTAAATACCAGCCATCCATTGTCATTGTAAAAAGAACTGTTACTTTTATGGTTTTCTTTAGGAAGTAATTATGAATCCTTGCTTGACATTCAATATATGTAGTTCTATTGTGACAATGACTCGGATAAAAGGAAATAAGATTCCTGAAACTCAAACTATTAAACTCAAACTATATTAAGTAAAATAAATAATCTGTTATTATAGGTACTAATTTATTCATGACACACCGTTGTCTAATACTATTACGGGTAATGAAAAGTTGAGCATAAACATAATACTCACGACTTTTTCTTTTCACTGTTCTGAATAATCTATAAAGTATTTAAAAAAACATTTTCATGTTTGAAATGGATGCGGCTTGAATTTCAACAAAACTTATCACGCAATACCAACTTCTACAATGATACTTAGCCACAATGGACTCGAATAATTTTAACTAAAATGAACTCGCAAATAAAATTGAAAGGAACAAAACTGAAAATTGAAAGTAACGCAGTAATAATATTAAGAAAATGAAACACAGTAGAGCATGGTTTATCTGAAACAACTGAGCACACTGAGGATATTCGAGTAACTGATCATTTACGAGAAAAAAAATTGTATCAATATTATAGGAGCAATATTAATGAAACTTTGATATTAAACATAAAATTATTTATATATTATGTCACTTGTCTTTCAAAACACTAAGTTAAATTACCAGCCTAGTTTACTAAGTTCAAAAGGGTCGGGTAAGAAGGCTTATAGTTAGGAAAAGAACTACAAAATTTTCTTTTGTGTCAGAACCAAAACTTTGGAAAGTATAAGATTCTTCTTGTCCTTTTAACAACTTCATAGTTGTCTCAAGGCGATGGAAAGTTTCTCCGTCGAATGGTTCTATTTCAGCATAGTCGTCGTCACTAGGTAGCATTCTTCAATGGATCTACTATTTTCAGTTTATGGGAAACATTGTGAGAACTATACACGTTTACATATAGTCGCCAATGAGAACTGCATAATAATTACAGCATATGATCTGTCCCAAGCAAAGGCTTACACTCCCCTGACGATGACGACGAGGGCGTGAGGTCAGTCATGTAATCCAGTTGGTAAGTAGAGAATAAAGCTACGGTATCCTAGGAAAGCATAGCCGTTATCTGGGGTCCTCAATTTGATGACGTCATTTATCTTCCTATTCAAAAGTCTTTCAAGAGAACCATAGCTTACGTGTGTATTTACATTTCACTCGCATTTGACGCTTTTTAGGAAACCACGTCATGCGGTATACTTAGACAATGTTTTAGTGATGTTATCTACCACAAATTCGCGGCCGGCAGATAACGGTTCCGTTTTCGAAGGAAACCTTAGCTTAAGCACCAACAGTCGCTTATGAAATTTCTACACGGAGCACAAATTTGAATTTGCCCACTGGAAGACTTTCGGATAACCGATATTTCGGCTGATCGGTATTCAGATAATCGAGGATCTACAGTACATCAAATTTTATTGATATAAGAATTAATATCAGTTTCAGAAAACACACATAGGTTATGTAAAATAGTAAAATTTAATTCAACAATCTGATCATCTCAGCAAAATAATAACTACTTTTATTAATTGTTGGATGCTTTGTTAATACAATGGATGTTCCGAAAGTAAGTTTAATCTTTTTTTTCACGCAGAAATTTTATTGCCGAAATAAATAAATAAACCTTGTCATCACGAACTATACACTTGAACTATTTTCGAGTTACAATTGACATCGAGGCATTTGCCATAGTGTGCAATTAGTTTGAAGAAACCACTCTAGTAAAACTCAAGTGTCCTTCGATACAAAGAATTGTCGCCTAGCCTGCTCTACCTCAGCGTTGTTTCGGATAGACCTGAGCACGATCAATATGCAGTGTGGACGCCACGTCTGAAACCGTTATGTGCCTGTCCACTGTACTCTATGGACCACTGTCCATAGCCTGTACTTTGGTAATGTTGTTTTCATTTGTGGATATGAAGGAATGCCCACACCGACCTTCATCCTCCACACTCTTGCCTTCCTTCACTGAACATACATCAGCGTCCAACCATTTGACATGACATGTTCATGTCTGTAGGCATTCATGGATGACAAGTCCCACTTGCACATTCATACTGGATAACAACACGTACTTTCACTGCCAACCACGTCGTCAGTCACGTCTCTGGCATGCTGGTCTGCTGTTTCTCTCTCTTCTTCGCCGCTTTGCACATGCGTTATTCCTCATCCACTGACGCCAATTCTAATGTTAAAACTGCAATGGGTGTGGATTTTTATGGCGGTTGTTTGTTTCACTTGGTGTCGCACCTGCTCCTTACGAAACTTACTTTCGGAACATCCCCCGTATTACAGTACAACTAAATTATAACGCATCATATTTATAATTAAGTTTTTCTTTTTTTAAAAAAAGTTGTATTAAATATGATGTTTCAAAATTATTAAAAACAACATTTAAATTTGCAAAGATGTTACCTATTATTTGAAGATACAGTTTAATAAGACTTTTATATCAGAGTTGTAATTGCTTCAAAAAGAAGAAACATAAAATGCTTGTTTGATAATTATGAGATTTTGCTTAAATAATTTAATTATATGTTTGTATCATACAAAAAATGTTCAAGAATATTTATAGTATTTAGAGGTATTTATGCCTTTCGTCATTTTTTCATGAACACCTAAATTTCTCCATTTGAAGAAAAACTTTAAACATTTTTTTTAGATAAATATTTGCCCATATTTATACACAGAATAAAAAAATAAATACGTGGATTTTGGATAGTATTATTAGCAGAGGAAAATAAGAATTCTACCGAACAAATGTTTTGAAAATCACTTCAAATACTTTTTTGGTTGTGAAAATTTTAAATAAAATATCAAATAATCAAACCCCATAAAAAGTATTTTTTATATTTAAAAGTAATTTCAATGACTTTATAATAAAAATCCATTAAAATATTTTTTATGTTAAGATTCTTAATATATATAAGAATAGATTCTAAGTTACTTAAAAGTATTCCGATTAAAAAAAAATTTGGTAGCTATTGGTAGCTGCTTATAGTATTTCTTGTCTGTCAAAACAATTTCTCCATAAATGTTATTATTTTTGTGTCCCTTGTCCCCTAAAAATTGAATACTTCATGAATTGAGATTGAAAAGATGGAAGAAAATTAGCGTGAAAAAAAATGTCTCGTTCTTTTATGTATAAACATTTCAATAATTAAGTTGTACATTTCAAGTCAAAGATAACACTACCGCCATTATTAACTGAATATGAAACATATATTCTAGTTCTCTATGCAAAATGCAAATCAGATGTCAAGTCAGACTTCTCATTATGTTTCCACTTCTCGTCTTCAACTCAAATTTGAGTTTTAAACTACAGTTGAGAATCTCGTAGAAAATGGTACTGAATTAGAAATGGGTTTTACATATTTACTCCGTATCGCATATGTGTGTTGATATTGTGCATAGTAATAAAACTATCTAGACCATAGGTGTCTAAACTATGACCATTTGAGGGCCACATTACAAATAAAAAAAATTGCTGGGCCACACATACAATATTTTTTCAACAAATTGAAATAAAAATTAACTCTATGTAGTTTCATTAAAATAAATTAACTTCTTATTTCAAATTTTTTTAAAATTTGAATTAGATATGTATAGGTACATATTTATTTTAAATTTGTAAGTGTTTCGTTTCATTTAGTTTGGATTTCGTAAAGATGGAAGTGGCCGCGGTAGTCTAGTGGTCATGGTTTCGGATTCGTGGCTGGCGGTTTTCGTTCAGTCTCGGTTTAGATCCTTGGCCGCTTAAGACCCACCGTGTAGTCGGGCTGATGCACGTTAAATCTGTCGGGGCCTAAAGTCCTCCCGTTCGCATGGTATGGAAGTTAGGAGAGAGGGGGTGCCAGCTCAGTTGTCGCCCTCGTCACTTGATCGAGGCTCAAAATTACGAGATTCATCACCAATAGCCCTTGTGTTGCTTCTACTACGACGTTAATAAAAACTAAGCATAAAGATAGAAAAAATTTAAACTTATGAGATGGATGAAATTGCTTTTGTTGAGCAAGCAAATCGATATCGGGTTCAATAGACGAGTTTGCAATTCTTAATGCATTTTCAAGATATTTGTCAGTGATCTTTGTCTTATTTTTGTTTTTTGTATGCTTTATTCTTGAAAATAATTGTTCACAAATATAGGTACTGCCAAAAGCTGGAGACATTAATAAAACATGAATGTGAAAAATAGGATATTTATCGCGGGGTAGGTAATCTTTATAAAACTCCAGTAAAGAAACATTCCCAAATTTTTCTTTCAGTTCAATATCTCTTTGCAGTTCAATGCATTCCATTCTAAGGTAATTTATTTATTTCTAGAGAAAATGGGGTAAAAAATATGTTGAAATACTCTTCATTTTTTCGAAAATCTTGAAATCTACTTTCAAACTCTGTTATTGTTTGGAACATATTATTAATAAATTGATTTTTTCCTTGAATTCTCGAATTTAAATCATTCAAATGTTCTGTTAAGTCTACTAAAAAAGCTAAATCTAAAACCCAATCTTCGTCTTCAAATTCATTCACAGGTTTCCCTTTTGTTTCCATAAATATTTTTATATCAGTTCTCAAATCGCATAATCTTTTGAGCATTTTCCCCTTATTGAACCATCTTACTTCTGTATAATAAATAACATCTGCAAATTGAGTGCCCATTACCTCAAATTGTCTATAATTAAGTCCTACTGCTCTTATAAAGTTAATGGTTTTTATAACAACGCTTAATACACTTTCTGTTTTTAAAATTTTCCAAATAAATTGCCCTGATGTACAATAAAACTTTCGCGAACGTTCGATGGTCTCTTTTTCTGTGAAGGGCTCCCTTGGCCAAAAGAATTAGGATATCAAAATACAATGTAATATACTGCATACAAATATTGTTCCTCAAAAAATTCGCCGTCGAGTGAATACACGCATAATTCGAAACGTAAACTCTCATGGTATACAAAAATGTTTTTATTTAAATTTTTATTTCAAAATAAAAGTCAACGAATCGATTATACATGAAACATATAGCAAACATTTATTTTTTTTAATAAAAATGTGTAAGTTTAAATATTTTCATAATTTGGGTTTGGGCCGCATTTTAAAGGCTTTTGGGTCGCACTTTAGACAAGCATGGTCTAGACTATAATGAATTATTCTTGGAATATTTCGTTATAAAATAGTATGGATTCTGAACTACATATAGCACAAAATATATCTTTAAATATATAAAACACATTGGTTGTATACTTGAAACGTAGGATGAAATTTTAATTATTTCATATTTAATGCTCAAAATAAGAAATATGAATCAAGTAATGTACCTTATGATTGCTATAATACTGAATAAAATATATGAAATGTATGTAACCATGGAAAAAAACTATCTTCCCCAAATGATGATTTTTACGTCTTGAAAATTCCAATCTTTCCTTTATTCATATAAAAAGCAAAAGCACATATTCATAAAATTAAGAATACATACTGATTATAATAATTAAAGTTGAAATTTAAATGAGGCTAGGGTATTTTAACTTACACTACTGTGCAAAACTTAAGCAACAATGTAAATTTTAAGCAGATAGCCATGAAATTGCAGAAAAAGGGTTATTGTGATCAGTACAATGAACACAAAGGTGGTGCGTATGAAAATGTCAGAAACAAAACGTCACAGGTAACATGAGTGTAAGCAAAACCCATGCGGGCGGCGCGCGCAGCTCAAAACTGCAATAAAAGGAAGAACGGATGCGCAATTAAAGACATTCGCTGCAAGTGCAAGTAAGTTCTTTCGTGAAATATGGCTAGAAGAAATCACTTAAACGACTTCACAAGTGGAAGAATGATAGGAAAACTGGAGGAGGGGCGTAGTTTGACCAGTGTAACTGTAGAGTTAGGAATCAACAAAAGTGTCACTTGGAAAGCCTTCTAAACCATATTGTTAGAAAGGTTGTTGGTGGCCTCCCTAAGGAAAAAACTGCAGTGGATGACCGATATACCGTCCTGCAGGCGAAAAGAATCAGTTGCCAGTCGGCAAGAGCCATTGCTTAGTAACTGTATACAACAATAGACCGATAAATGTAGCGGGTTTACTGTAGCCAGACGCCTTCATGAAGGTGGCCTATTCGCCCGTTGTCCTGAACATTTCGTATCTCTTTGAAAGTTGGCCATCGGCGGCACAGTTTAGAGGGGTGTAAGGAGCACAAAATCTGGACATCACATCAATGGAATCGTGTCATCTTTACGGCTGAGAGTCGTATCACTTCCACGAGCGATTATCAATGTCAGTTGATTGGGAGAGAGTTTAGGACACGGTTTCGTCCCAGTAACATCACAGAAAGAGATCGTTACGATGGTCCTGGATATGTCATCTGGGGAGGCATTATGCTGAACGGGGGGACTGAGCTCCACGTTTTCGACAGAGATTCTGTATCCAGAGATCGCTTCGTTTTTATGTATGACATTGCACGGCCACAGCTGATTGCTGATGTTCATCAACAATTAGAAAGTGAAGATATCACTCGAATAGATTGGGCAGCGTTCTTCCCTGATTTAAATACCACAAAACATGTGTGGGATACTTTGGGGAGACGCCTTGCGGCATGATTACATTCTCAAGGGAACACCCAACAACTGAAACTAATGCTGATTGAGGGATGGGCACTCTTACCTCAAGAATTGTTGGACAATCTGGTGCTGAGTATGGAGAGAAAGTGTGAAACAGCCACTGTAGTTAGGGCAGAGCATATCCCATACTAAGGAACATCTGCTTGTTGTTCTTTCTCTTGGACAGACGATCATGTATAACGATACTATGAGTTCAATAACGCCTCGGTTTGTTTGATTCCATACTATATGCATTGTATTCATTTTTGAGCAACTATGCTTTGGGCATAACTAGTTAAAGTTCAAAATGCTATCTCTAATTTCTGAATTTCATGCCTTTCAGATGATTTCTTGTGGAGTCAAGGCAAAAAACCCTGTTGCTTAAGTTTTGACCGGCATTGTAAATAGTTTGAATTACTTTTAAGGAGTATTCAAATATTTAAGTAGTCAGTATGTTAGTGTTAGTATTATTTTAAGTAGTATTTTTTGTTGTTATATAAACTATTTACAGTATAATACTGATTTATTTTTAGGTGCTCCTTTTACCAATCGTAACAATGATCTTCATCATAATGCAATCCCATCAGCCCGAATTAAATGTTGAATCCAAAGGTATCATCGAGTACAATCTACCGTTTACCTATACAGGTTGGAATGCTTTATCAAAGCGGAAAGCGATTCAGCTGTGTGTCGCCCCCAGAACTGTTAAAGACAAATTCTTGGTTTCGATTCAGAATTTTTTGTCTTTACATCTGAGAAAGTTTGTTAAAGTCTTAATATTCGAAAAAGAAAGTTATCTGGATGAGGAATTGGCCCTGAAGTACACAGACAACTCAACGGAATGTGACATTGGCATTACATTTAAAGATTCCGGATCGTATATTCTTCGAATATCAGGTAATGTTAAGCTCCATCTTCCATAGCAATATTTGTAACTCTTTAAAACGTTCATTTCTTTAAATGCACAAAGAAGAGGAAAACGTTAAATATTGCATAACAATGGTGGCCTTGGATAGAAAATGTTTGCTCATTTTACTGAGTACATTTCAGCCCCCAAGAGCAGATCCTGTATTTTAAAAAAAAAGAATTCCTCCTGACTTTTATGGCTTCTGTCTGTCAGCTATTTTAAATTCATGAACGCAAATTTAGAGCTTTGTATTGAGGCTTCTGTCTACTGGACATTTAGATTTCATGAACGTAATGTTAATCCTATAGTATGTCTACTACCGTTCTAAAATCTATACTATTTTATATATTTGGATGCAAAAAAGTGCATCCGAAAGAGCAGAAAATAATGAAGGTTTCTGAGAAATTACATTTCCCCTCCCCCTGATTTCTGAAAATATTTTAGAATGTTTTAAGCACCAGGAAAACGACAAGCGAATAGTTACAATGAGGATAAAAATATATTGAAAAATCGGAGGGTAAATGTAGTTCCGAGGATACCTTCATTATTTTTAATTTTTTTGGATGCATATTTTTGCAATTGAATAGATAAAATAGTATAGTTTGATAGCGGTAGTTGAGAATACAAATGATTATTATTACTTTCCCGAAATCAAAATGTACGATAAGACGAGAGCCTTAATTTGAACGCAATAAAGTGCATCCAAATAAGAATTTTTTTTTCTGAAGATTTCTGTGGAATTTCAATCTCCGCACGATATTTGAAAATGTATCCACGCCTATTTTAAAGAATCGCTTATATTATTACATATGTAAGGAATAATTTAAAAGTTTCTTACGTTTTAACTGCATTTTTCAAAAACAAATCTTTTTTATCTATAATTTTGAACAGATTAATTATTTAAACCTCACAATATAAGAAAACTAATTAAAATAGTGCAAACATATATATTAAATTTTGATTACTAAAAGCGGAATACACGTATTGAAAATAGTATCACTTCTTATATGTAAAAAACGTAATTTTAAAGAAAGTCTTTGATTCCTTCTAATTTCGATTATATTTCATTTCCTTAGTTGCCGTTTTCGTTTCAGATTTCGATCTGTTATGTAATTTTTTCTCCTTGTAGTTAATATCGAAAATCATATTCGTCGTCTTTCGAACATAATTTATAATTATAAAAATAATATTGTGTTTAGCGTTACGTTTACACAATCAACTCTTTAAAATCAATTCCTTTAAATGCATTCAGGCTTGAGCTCTAAGAAATATTTCAAAATATAACTAATAATTTTGTATTAAAAAGTGGTTTCTTTTCAGTATTTATACTGATAGAATCTGAATACAAATCAATGATCTCAAAATCAAATAAAATATGTATCTTATTTTGGAGATAACTAAAAGTCGCTCATCCTATTAAAACGTGAATTTTATATTTTCATTACAGATACCTTGAAACTAATTAATTTTAATGTAACATTACTTCTCATAGGCGGATAAGTCCCTTTTCATACTTAATTATTTTTTAATCTTCACAATACATTTGTTTGTTTTACAATGCACTTGAATTTGCAGGGGATGGATGCTTATCTAAAAATGAATGTTCGATTCCAAGTCATGGATTGATAAGTAGTTCTCAACAGGCTGTTGATACAGCATATATGCAAGTAAGTCTGAAATATAGATTTACAAATTTGAGGTTCTGTAAAAAAGAAAAAAAGTAGTTGTAGAAAATGTCTTGTATTTTGTCAACAATTCATTCATAAAAACAATTTGGTTCGATCAAGTGATACTATACGGATGCAAATTGGTGGTAAATGCATCAGTACTAAGCTTTCTAACACATCCTCTTGGACTCTCATATTCGGTTGTTGGCTGTGGAAGCCTAGTGGACATGATCGCGGACTTAAAGCCAGCAGTTTTCGTCAAATCGGGAGCTGGAGCCTTGATGTCACTGAAGACCCGCCGTGTAGCCAGGTTGGATGCACGTTAAATATGTCAAGGCTCAAAGTCTTCCTATTGGCGTGGTGTGGATGTTAAGAGGGAGGTGCCAGTTCAGGTACTGCTCTCGTCACTTGTTTGAGGCTCAGAATTACGAGGTCCACCGCGAACAGCCTTCGTATTGCTACTAGTTTAGCTTTAATTACACAAATCAGTCAATCTTAAATGATTTCATAGTGACTACAATAGCAATAATACTCTTATATTCAATATGACAACTAAGCTTTAAATCAATTTCCCAATATTTTCAAACTGCATTTCGAGTTTCTCTACAAATTTATTATTCCTCATTTAAATAAATTAGTTTTTCGTTATAACCTAGTTAATGAATGAAGTTATTATTATGCAGTAAAATTTGTGAATTTGTTTGAAAAAACTCTTAATTTTTTACACGAATATGAAAACAGTCGTAAATAAACTATATCATACTTATGTCTAATTCTGTAAAATAAATCGAATATGGTTAAGCTAAGAATACGGCGAAAGAAAGAATTAATTTCTTATATTGTAAATATGACCAATAAAATAATTTTCATTTCACCACAGATTTTAGTTTTGTGTAATCTAATGTATTGAAGTATCAATTCATGCTTACTTTTACGAATGCATTCAGACAAGATTATAAGTTTGAACGAGTCCTGTTGAACTTTGTGATGTAAGATACTAACTGAAGTTTCATACTAAATAGAATCAAATTACAAGAAATGTAGGATATAAATTGAACATGTGTGAAAACTTTTTCATTAAGTACCATTGTTTTTGAAGGTTAGAGGTCTTTGTTTAAAACCTGTAATATTACCAAATAAAGATTCAAATAAAGATTTTAAATTTTATATTGAACTTATATTTGAGAATTGACACTTCTGTTCTTCGAAATGTACGTTAACTGTGTGGTTTAAAGAATGAAAAACATCAAAACTTCAGTTTTGAACTTTTACATGGGAGCTCGATTATATATTTTTCTTAAAGCCTTAAATATAGTCTTTATTTTATTATATTTTAAACCTTATTTTTAAACTTTATTAAAATGCTTACCTCTGAACTTTTAAAATGAATATACGAAACAACAAATTAATTATCGCATATATATGCAGATACATTTTGAAAAAGCAGAGCTACTTTTTTAAACACAGTTTATTTCTTTTTAATGACAAACAATCATAATTTTATTTCGTTAACACAGTAAACTCTCTTTAATCCGGCACGTTGTGGATCATGGCAGTGTTGGATTAGAGAGATATTGCCTGATTATCAAGCATCAGTATAATTTTATTCCGAGTAAACAAAGATAAGCGAACTAACTAAAAATTTAAATTATTACAACACGAATTTAACGTGTTTATATATCCACATTCTGAAGCTGTGTTGATGATATAAATATCTGACAAAATATTTTGTTTCATTCTAGAACTACAAAATTAAATTCCAATATTGAACATTCTATTTAATTGAATATTATTACACTGATATATACACAGAAAAAAAATACAGTACAATAATAGTTAAAACAAGTTGTGGATAAGAAACTCTAGCTACATAGTTATATTTACTAGTTTTATAACCCTTTGAAGAGCACTTACTGATTTCAGAACATTTTGGTGCAAAATATACTGGTGTTATATTGCGCAAACGTTATATGTAACATACTAGAAAATACTGTACAGAAATGAAAACTGACAGTTTCAATAAAAACTGTACTTACACCTACAAGAAACACTGTACTGGAATGAAAACTGACAGTTCCAGACGAAAATACGAGCAGTGCCGAGTCTCAACTTAGTAGTTAAAGTCAACTCCCGAATCCATACGAAATATTTCGAAGGCGAAAGACTTGATCAGTGCCGGTTTGTAGAGTGTGTCAAATCATCAAATGCCGTATTAAAGACCGTTTATTGTAATAAAGGTTATTGTTAATCAGGAGATAGTGACACAGAGTATTTAGGCTTAGGTATTCGGTTCTTTGATAACTATTTGTAAATCAAATATTCTTTTTTAAATGAAACATGGTCAAAGAAATTTATCACAATAGGAAAATAAGTTACGTAAGCCATACGGTTGACTTGAAATTTTGAAAGTTTTGCCCTGAGTGCTTAACAATCATTCTGTGAGCATATGTTAAAAAAGAGGGAGAGGAAGCCTTTTCCTTCTACATCCTTCTTAAATACTCCTTCTTCATGCCATTGCTTTCGTTGAGTAATTATTTCCGAAACGAAGCTCATACAGATGTAACTGGAACATTCTTTTTAAAAATCATTTCAGATTCTGTGTTGGAAATAACAAGTAATATCATTCAATACTTACTATAATAACTACTTTGCTGATTTATATCAATCAGAAGATATTTTCAGTATTTCATTAATGCCCTGTCATTACATGAATGCAAATTTCGGAAAAAAAAAAAAAAAAGAAAGCTGGGGTCAATTTGAAAGAAATATCTGAGTACAAGATAATGAAATTTCTATTTTACACAATTTTCAAACAAAAATGGTGTATATTTTATATGATATGCGGTTAAAAACTTAGGAAATCCTCGTAGACTTACGACAGCTAAGAGATTGTCGTATTCTGTGTGAATAAGACTATACGACAAATACGAGTATAATAGAAGAGGTAAACGTTAAAATATAAGCGTTATGATACTTCAACCTTTTCCATCACTGGTTTTTCACTTTGCAAGGTGAGGAAATATGACTGAGGTACAAGTTTTTTTTTATTTCGCTTTTTTCGAAACATTTTATTTTCTTTTTTCAAAATTCTTATTCACTGGGTAATTCAAACTCATCATCATTTTTAGAGCCTTGTCATTTATTCGAGGCTCAAAATGACAAGATGTATCTTTTATATCTCCGTATGCCGTTTCTATGTTATTTAACTTAAAACTAAACAAAATATTCCCATTCTTTATTGAGTTGAAACTCTTTAGAAACGATGTTTCATATATTTTTCACTGGAATTGAGTATATATGCTAATATTATTATTTCAATACAAAATAGAATCCATTCATAGAATGTGTAAAATTAGAATAAATTCGATAAGATAATTGCAATGAAACTTATTTTAGGATTGGACAGATTTACCAGAACTCACATTGCCACCTACAAAAGTTAGAGGTCTGATTGATGCAAAGGAAGCAGCAAAACTCGTATTTCTGAACTACTTGAAGCTCTTAATGATACTTATACTACAACCACTGGTATGTGTCATTACTGAAAATGTGATCCAAGAGAAGAACAATAAAATCAAGGAGAGTATGCTGTTGATGGGAATGAAATCCGTTTCATACTGGTAAGTTTTTATTAACTCGTGTAACTTGGAATTGTAGAGACTAAACCTACTTATGATTATTATCTGAAATGTTAGATGCTTTCTAAGAAGTTTCTCTTTTATGAAAGAATTTCTCCTAAAATAATTTCAATCAATCAAAATGCATTCAGACATCTAGGCTTCCTTTTTTTTTGTCTTCATTACCCGATGTGTATTTTAATTCAAGAAATAACGTAAAATAAAGAAATGGCCTTAGTATGATACAATGAGTTTAAAAAAGAGCAGAATTTCATTGGAAGGATCTTTTCATGTTAAAACAAATAGAACCTGTGTATTGTTAGTGATTAATACCAATTAATCATTAGCAATACACAGAGAAGAGTCTCGAAAGATGAATACCAGCAAATTGATCTAGTTCCGTATTTCTGGAATGTACCACATTATATTAAATGGATCAACTTCTCTATTAAAACTATGAACATATAAAATAATGTGCATTGTGTTTTGTCCTAAGAGATACACACACACAAAGTATACCCCTCACACACACACACACACACACACACACACACACACACACACACACACACACACACACACACACACACACACACACACACACACACACACACACACATTCCAATATATATATATATATATCTGTATATATATAATTATATATATATAATATAGAATATAAAAGCGAAATGTAATTATAATTTTTTACTCTTATTTAGAATAAACGTGAGGATTATATTGTATAGTAAAAAATATGATGTCCTAAGAAGTCATTAATGGACAACTATAAAAATCAAGAATTACACGTTCAGGGAATAGGAAATTTGAGTTTTTCTAGCAGTTTTTTAAAGGAATTGCTATAGAGATGTAAAGAGATAAATTTTTTTAAGGTTTATTTATATTGTCTCAGTAGAGTTCTCATGAACTAATAAAGCCAGAAATTTATTAGCAATGTGTGGAGGAAGGAATATTTCGTAATATTTCAAAAGCATATATCAGTAGATCTAGATATAATATTTTGTTATTCATAGCACATGTGACTGTATGAGCTAACAGGTAGATCAAAAGACATTTCGAACCATAAGACAAACAGCCTTCTGCCAGATGCTCCAATAAAGTAAGGTAAATGTACTTCGTAACTGACATCCTGCATCAGATCTCACTAAGCATCAATTATAAGCATCATGTTTATCAGTATGCAGCAAAACCAACTAATCCATAGACATAAAAACGCACTATTATTTGTGCTGAAACCCATAGCATTGAAAAGATGAATGATTATCCATTCTAGCAGAAAATTTGCCTAGTATAAATTATGATTGAGCTTTATTATTGTGCATGACCTTAAACACGAATCTCGTTTTTCTCAAGTCAGCAGCAAATTACGTGTCTCTGCAATAGCGGTCTGGAGTGATTAATCTGAACCCGCATTTAGGTGCACACCAATACATATATTTTCCACACTGTCGTCCGACTCACAGGATAATCAGGATGAGTTTCCGGACTATATTTACTCCCATTTGGTAAAAAGCGTGGTGATAAACCAGATATTTCATTGGGCAGCACTTTTTCTGTCCGCTTTCTAATGAACTAAAAATATGTTTATTTATAATCCATGCCAACTATAGGCCGATCTTAACCGGATGGAAAATATTTGGGGAACATAAATAAAGTGTGTCTGCCATAGGACTAAATTTGAATCCTGGAAGTTTCACATCAAAATAGACCAGAATATTCTTATAAATCTCTGTTTCGTTCTGTACAAACCTTATTTCAAAACATTCTGATACAGGTATTAAATTAATCAGAAACAAGGTTTCAAAATCTGAGTTATAGGGGATAAAATTTTTATAAATTCATAATTTTTTATTTAATTTCTCCACCAAAATTATGAATTTTTATTGGATCTTATCAGTAATGTAATTATTGTTTTTTTTGTTTACATTTTGATATTTTATGCTACTCATTAAATTTTAATATGACTATTACGAATTTTTTTCTGTCTTACTATAGTGCTTCAAGCCTTACCTATAGTACCTTGATCATGTGTGTATAATTACTGCTGAGTGATACGTTAATATTGAGTAATAACATTCTACAACTTGATTTTTTTGTTTAATGTTTTCCATGTGATTCTTATTACTAATACTCTATAACTTTGATCTTTGTGTCCACACTTTAACAAAAAATATGTAATATGGGATTTGTATCTTAGTCATTATTTTATTCCCTCTTTCTGTGCACTTTTTATTCAATCATGTTATTTTGAAGATAACATCGACATCGTTTTGTTACTATGAATTGAAAACTTTTTCAGGTGAAAAAAATTTGAAGGACTGTATGATAAGGTAGGTTTCAGATACAAATATAGTTGAAAAGAGTGAATACAATAAGTTACACTTGACTTTTAGCATGAAAATTATTTTCATGTCACTGGAAGAACAGTTACAGAAACGTTTTCATGTTGTCAGTGACTTTTCCATTTATGCTAAGTAATAAACCACAGCTCAAAGCACTCCCACTAATCATTTATAAACTTGTGTATAGTTTTAACTTATATTTCTAATCGTGTAGCTTTAATTTACTTTATCCTTGTTTTCAGGTCTGCCTGGCTTTTTTCAAAATGTTGTGCTCATTCTCATTATGCTCCCAGTGTCAATAACTCTTTGCTCTTTGAGTTGGTCTCTCTAAAGGAAGTTTTTTCCATTTTTCTTCTTTTGGTTTTGGCTTCATTAATACAGCAGTGATTTTTGGCAATGATCGCCACACACGTTTTGCAGAAGGCACCGGTAAATATGTTTCTTGCATTTTCTTTGTTCTGTAAAAGTATAAAATATTACTATTAAACTGTCGCTTTTTTATTCCTGGTTATATTACTAGATATATTAGACGAGAATGATGAATGAATCATATGTTTCCAATGTAATTTATTATATTCAACCATGAAAGAAAACATCAAAACATATACTTAACCGTTAAAACCCTTAAAATTTAACATATCCTCTCAAATTAATATTTTATAATTGAAAATCGAAGAAACACAATACCTTAAACAGGTTTACAGCGTCAAACAAATTATAAGAATTATTAAATTTATAATTTTTATTTTTCATCTTGAAAAAATTATTTTGTACTACTTTCATTCAACATGTTATTTCATTCACGTATAGATAGAAATGATTTGATATTTGTGTAATAATATGTTGTATAATACAAGAGATTTTTTATCTATACTACGCTTTTATTGAATATTTTTCCTTTTCCAGATTGCAAACTGTTCTGACTTTCTTTCTGGTAATCGCATATGCATCAGAAGTTTTCTTAGAATTCCACTGATCACAGAATGTGAGGTAACTTTCAAACCACAGGAGTATATATGTTATGATATTTCTCTCTATTGCATATGGAAAGGATGTTGATCGGGACACCTGTACAAGAGCTTTTTACGTTTACATTTAATTCTTAACTGTTATATTTTGTTATTTAAATATATTATAAATGATCTATTTGGTATATAAATATGTTCATATATTTTTTATTTGATATTTAGTGATTTATTTATATTACTAATTTATTTTCATCAAACTCTTTCAACAATTGAAGTGTGACAATATACTATAATTAAAATGAAATGATAGCATAGGAACTATTTTGAAGAAACATTTTTATTGTGGAGACAAATTTAATTAAAAATAACTCAAATCTATTTAAATGTTTAATCTTTGATTTTAAATATATAAAATATCCACATGTTCGAGCTATAAGAATTCTCAGGGTAATATTAATCGTATGTGGAATTTTTATACGTATATTTTCTTCATATCTAAAATATAGTGTTTACTTAAACATAGAAAATACATTCTAAAAGGTTAAAAATAAGGAAAATCAGTGAAAAAAAAATAGTCACTATTATGTGAAATCTCTAAATAGCAGTACCTACTAAAGTATGTATTAAATACTTTCGAAAATTTAAAGAATAAGTTTATTCAGATAAACATATGTAATATCTTACTTTCCATTCAGATTGCATATATTAGAATGAATCTTGCACATTTAAATAAATATTATAGTCGATGATAATTGTTTAGAAATTCCACTTGAATCACATTAACAAAGTTGAAAGTGCTGGCAAAGGCCTCAAGAAAGCTCATCTAGATTCATAAAAAGGATCAGAGTTTGAGCAAAAAGCGAAGGAAAACACATGCATATATGTGAGAAATTAAACGAATATATAATTATTTTCTTTGTACCTGTGTTCAGTGTTTATTAATTGTTACTAAAATTGGCTTAGCGCAATGTAGCATGAAAATAAACCTCCTCTCATTTTCTAGCACATTTACAAATATACACAATCGAGAACATTTAAATTTAAGAATATATATATATTATATATATATATATATATATATATATATATATATATATATATATATATATATTATATATAATGTTGATGATTACAAAAACAAATATCGTTGTTAGAGTATTGATATGTGATTTTTACAGTTAAATCTCATTTACTGGTTACTTGAGACGAAGAAGTTAAGAAATGGAATTTTTTTTTTGGTGTCCATGGTATCTGAGAAACACAAAAAGTCGTTTTTAACAATTACATCAGCCTCTTGTAGTTTGAAGAGACATTAGTTCTTATTATTTTATAACTGTTATTTGAAATTTTATTGTGTTATATTTGTTTTAAAACATTCTTACATAGAGCATTCAATTTTCTGAAAGTAAAATCATAAGTGAATAGAATCATTATAATTTCATTCTCAGTAAGGAATCTTTATTCTTCACAACATTTATAACAGAAATAAAGATAATGTTACTACTATTTGTTTATAACATCATTTTAAACAAATACTAGCAATTCATATAATTATTTTCTTCTTTGAAAAAGCTATAATAATCAATGAGTAACTTCTGTAGAAAAATTCGAAGACATTTCAACAAAAAACATTTTTTTATTTACTAGTTGATATTTGATTTGACTACAATTTAGATTATTCTAAATGCTAACTTAGAAATACAAGGTAATCAAAGAGCATGTTTGGAAATAAAATAAAAGTAAGAAAGCTTTTTGACTATCCCAATACAATATATTATTAATGAAGATTTTTTCCCGGCAATGGTATCAGTTTTAAAAATAATAAAAATTACGCTTTTTGAAAACTAAATACACGAAATAATAATAATATTTTTAGGCGGTATCAACGATGTTTAAAACAATTTTTTCTTCTTAGCGTTATCAAACCGTGATTACTCAGAACAATATCTACAATTTGCTGGTTTGATAGATTTCATTCTACGCTAGTATAGATTTTCTGCTGGAATACTTAAGCACATGTAGATGACAGTTTATAGTTACTTTCTGATAAATAAAAAGCTCAAATCTTAAATTCTGTTGAAAATTTTAGATGGAAATTTTCCCCTTGCAGCTGAATCCTTCAGAAACTTTTGGAAACCTGAAAGAAGAATAACAAGAGGAATGTGAAACTACATTTTATAGATATACTACCAATAATGCTGATTCGGATCTATAGTAAATGAGTTTATGTTTTAATTTATATTAAATGTGCATGAGAACAGAATTTATTTTTCAAGAATTAAATATATCTAGCTTATGTATTTTGAAATTTCTTTCAAAATTTGATTAATCTACGTACTTTTTTCATTGGATTCCTTTTATTAATTGTAAGGTGTTTCATGAGGAAAGTATTATTTCATCATTCCATATATCATTTCACGATCAAAAGCTCACAAAAATAATAACATTTGGTGTTTAGGAAATTTCATAACATTTCCACATGATTTCTAATTCATATTATTTCAATGTGATAATCAAAACTTTCTAATTCTTCTAATTGATTACATATATATATATATATATATATATATATATATATATATATATATATATATATATATATATATATATATATATTTGGTGATTGTATTGATTATGAGATGTTTATTAATTATCCAACATTTCAAACTTTTTCATACTCAGCTGAATTAAGTATTGATATTCACATCATATCAGGCAACATTGCAAAATATTGGAGATCTTAATTTAAAATTTTCATTAAACCTTTTCCACTGTAAATATTAATCACATATATCACAAGATCTTAAAATTTGGATTTGACACTTGCTGTGAATGGACTTAATTCATTTTAAAAGCTTGGATTTGAGTATGTTTTTGTTTTATATTTTAAAATCTTTATCTAAAAATTTTTTAATTGAGAAACGTGGTTTTAAATTCTTAAAATTTTGTAAATGGCGCATCTTGCCATTCATTTTCATGTTTCTTTTGATTGACTTGTTACAAAGTTCAGTATTTTGTTGTGACCAATTTTTTGCTTGTATTTGGAGGAATTGGTCCATAGACATGATTTTAATAAAATTCAGTCCCTAGTCTGAATGTGCCTGTTTTGTTTCGTTGGGTATTCAATTAATTCATTTAGTTTCAAATAGTATTTTAATCTTTATTTATTTTTTATACTTATTTCTATAATGTTTGGTTCTGTTTTGATTTTGGTTTTTAATTGTGTTCTCTTATTTATATGTTTTTTAATAATTTTTTATTTTGGCGCATCCTACGCACACACACACACACACACACACACACACACACACACACTTGCACACACACACACACACACACACACGCATTATATGTATGTATGAAGTATATATATATATAATAATATATATATATATATATATTATATGAAGTGTATATGTATATGTATAACATATACTCTCTTATATATATATATCTATAAAATTATATATATATATATATATATATATATATATATATGTATAAGAGTATATATATATATGTATATATATATATGAATATATATATATGTAAGCTGTGTGTAGCAATATGAGACAATATGTGTAGCCAGCAGCCAGCCCAGCAGCCTTATGAGTGTGTATGTGTGTGTGTCAACAGCCAACCAACCAATAAATGAGGATTGTGTGGCAGCCAGCCATGTGTGTGTGACAACAAGCTGTGTCAGCCAACAACTCATGTCTCAGGGTATGTGTGTGTCATGTAATGTGTGTGTGTGGCAATAACAATATCGGAATTGTGTATGTGTGTATGTGTGTATGTGTGTGTGTGTGTGTGTGTATGTGTAGCAATAGCTCAGCATGAGTGTGTGGCCAACAGCCAGCCAGGTGTGTGTGTGTAATGGCTGGCCATGGCCCAGCAACCTTAGCAATAATAATAATAATAATATGAGACAGCAACCAACTAGCCAATGGCCAATAACAGGTGCAATACACAGCCCCAGCCAACCTGTCAGCCAGTGTGTGTGTGTGTAATAAGCCAATGTGTGGTATGTGTAATAGCCAATGTGTGTGTAATGGCATGTGTGGCAATGGCAATATGTGTGTGTGTGGAGTGTATATTAGCCAGCCAATAACCAACCCATGTCAAAGGTGGCCAATATATGTATATAGCCAATATATAATAACTTATGTATTAATAATAACATGTATATGTGCTAACAACAATATATATATGAAGAGGCAATATATATGTATATGTATGAGTGTATAACAACCAATAACTATATGTGTAATATGTAATATGGTATGTGTATGTAACTTTATGAGTATGTAGCAGCAACCTTAATATATGTATGAAATTAATAATAATAATAGCCATATGATAGCAGCAACCATGTGTAATATGGGGTAGCAACAATAACCAATATGTATGTATGAGTGTAACAGCCAATAATAACATGTAACCAACTTAATAATAATATATATATGTGTAGCCTTAATAATATATGTATAATATGTAACAACAATAATAATAATATGTATATATGTATGTATGTAAGTATATATATATGTATGTAATAATAATAACAATAATATATATAAATTATTAACTACGCTATATCATGTGTAATATGTATATATGTATGTAATAGAGGATCTGTGTTGAGGAGTTCTGGTGTTTTGGTCCATGTTCACCATGGGAGGTTCACCATGGCATGGAAGTAACAGGTGCAAGCCAAGAAATATTTTCTTAACAAAAATTAAATCTGAACAAAATATTTTATTTATAAGATGTTCTCTATAATTAAATAATATCTCCTTCTGTTATAACGATGATGATGTCAGTATATAGAATTAAATACAAACATATTATTTTGAATAATTTTTCAATTTAAACCTTATTTTGATGTAAACAAATGCTAATATATAAAAAAGTATTAAAAATTTAACTAGCAGATTGATTTCTGTTTTTTTAAGGAAAAGTGCATATATTCTTTAAAAATCCCATTCGAACCAATTCGATAGCATGGAATATTTTTAAATTCCTTCTATTAGTTCACACACTCTCTCTATATATCTTGTTCAAAATTTCATCGTTAATAAAATACTTCTTATTCATCCACTCAAGTTCAAATACATTTTTTTAAACTTGTAGAAGATGACACTGGATGTTAATACAATTTTTTCAAATATTAATTTATTTAATTAAATTTAATTGTTGAAAATGCAGTTTAGCCCAACCACTTGCCATGATTTCAAAAAATGCCAAACTTGGCGGGTTTTTTTTTTTTTTTTGACTCAACGTTAAGTCCATGAAGCGGACCAGGATAGCCACATTTGGCAAAATACCGCAAAATGATTCTTGTCGCCAAGGGTGGTTGGGCTAAACTGCATTCGAACCATTTAATTTATTGAATGAATTAAGAAACAAGCCAATGCTTCTACTATGTCGTTTGTCTTGCAATGGCATAGTTGGTAGAGCATCAACGTTGAATATTCATGCCTTCGGATCGAATCTTGTCGAAGCATAAAATTTTTTTATTTTATTTTAAAATAATTAATTTTAGTTTTTTATGGGAGAACAAAATTTCTCTTATATAAGATATTTAGCAGGATATAAATTTAGGAATAAATACCGTCAGTGACGAAGTGTTTAGATCGCTGGAAAGAAACTTAATATTGCGATTCTGTCATATGTATAAACATATTTATATTAATGTAATCGTTTTATAAAAAGTAATTAAAATAAAAATTTTCTTTGATGACTTATGTAGGAATTGACTTCAATATTTTTTTTATATTACTTGTTGTTTATGTAATAACGGTAGCTCGTAATGTTACCATTTTAAGTTATTTAACATTATTTATGTAAGAATCTTAATTCTGTTTGAAAATTTAAATATCTCTCTATAATATCTGATTTTAATTTCAGGATTGAAAAAGTTAAAAAGATATTTCCATCATTCGCGAGGCCCGCTACTGCTTTAAATGGTACGTCTAAATATGATTTTTTTTTAGTTTTAAATGTATCTGTTGAATAAAATACAAATCAAAGGCACTTTTAATTAATCTAGAACAGGAAATGTTTTGAACTTACTTCATTATTTATATACACATACTAAATTACAGCTCGATAGCTGAATATGAGGAAAGAATGTAAATCTTGAGAAAAAGGTTCTTAAAGATGCCTCCTAATGGTGACAGAATGGAAGGTTATTGTTATTAAGTTTATTGTGCATCTGACTTTCAATAAATAAATGTGTAGAAAATAAAAAATGAGAACAAGCTTTCATGTATGAAAAGTACATTTAATATTGATAAGAGTGCTATTATAAGATGCATAAAAACGGTCTCGTTAGGATTATTTAGGCCAATTATAACGCCTCAGTTCAGTGCATTCTAATTTCCGAACCGTAAAAATAATAAGTTATTAGCTGTTGTAAACAGTAATTACCATTGAACAACTTGTCTACATCAAGATAAATTCTTATTATTTTCATGTGGTTTAAGTTCGTAAATTGCTGCAAATGGGATTCGTGGATAAATAGTTCGTTGTAAAATAATAAATATTTCTATTTAAAACATTGTTAGAATTAAACCTGTACTAATGACTGTTACTATTCATCAACAAAACCCGGAATGGAAATTTTGAAACAGAGATGAAGAATCTCGTTTCTAAATCGTGTAAAGTGTTTAATAACTTTTTGAAATATATACAGGTGTTTGTATCCATATCAATCAACATTAGCAAAGTTGTTCAAAAGATTTTGTTTATTTTTTACAGAATGGTTATAAATTTTTGATTCTCTCTATGTATATTGAAGTTATTTTGAATTTTTCTGGTTAAATTCCAATACATTTATAATCTATAAGCACCTCAATAACTTTTTTTTTAATCATTACTAATATTTGACAAAGATTGGAAAACTCGAAAATTAAGACGAATTATGAAGTACATTAACATCAATCTCTTCTTTTCTATTACAAAGAGACAACGTTCAATATGTCTCTATAATTTTTGGCTTGTCGTAATATAATTCTACCATTTATAGCAGAAAAATCTCAAATAATTAGCTGCTGTCATATGCTTTATACATCTATATGCTTTTACATTGTGATGAATGTCTCATTAACTTGTGATGATTATGTTATGTTGTGGAGAACGTGTAAATAATTTACAAGCATCTTGTTGAAATGGGCAATTTCAACACAACTTATTGTTCTTCTTTGTATCAGAATAAAATTATTGTTTCACATGAATTTGTAATAACCTAAAATGATAATTAATTTTTACACGCGTTCCAGTAGATAAAAATAATATGATATTCCATAAATGATTTGAATCACAAATAAGTGTGTATTTGAGTATGAGTTATAAACCTCAAACACAATGTGCTTGTTAAACAGCTGATTTTCTTTTTACCGTGGTTACGTGTCGTTCTTTATAAAAATCTATCTCAGTTTTCAACTTTTTGGGATGTAAATTATCCTTTATTTGAATGTATCTTTTACTTATCTACAAATATTATGCTCATCATATACTTTTCACTTCATACTTTTAACAAAACATATGCTAAAAGGTTTTTATCATGAACTCCCAAGTTTAAAGAAACTTTGGATTTTGTAGTAAAATTTTTACCACTATATATAATTCTGTTAACATTTTTTTCATAATTAAATGGATTTTTTGATACTTGATTATATTGACATGTATTCTTGATAATATTGAAATGATAGCATTGATGTAAGATTAAAATCGATTCGATGCGAAATTTTAACTTCAACCACAATTTTTTTCTCAGGAGTTTCAATGACCCTCTTTAAAGGAGAAATAACATGCCTATTAGGTCCCAATGGAGCTGGAAAAAGCACTTTGATGAAAATCATTAGCAGAGTTATGCCTCCCGATAGTGGGAGAGTCACGACAGAAACTGCAATGAAACTTGGCGTATGCCCTCAAGAAAATATTCTGCATGATGAATTAAACCCTTATGAGCATCTAATGCTTTTTGGCCGTTTGAAAGGTATCCCCAGTTCAGAGTTAAAATCAAAGGTAAGTTAATCTCTTGTACTATTTGTTTTCATTTTCAAGTACATAAAGCTGTTTTTATTTTTTAAAAAGGATCTAGTTTAATAAGAAAATAATATGTTTTCAAAATCCAAAAGAAGTCACGAATTTCATGTTAAAATACGGGTGGAATCCTTGATAAAGAAAATAGGGTAATAAACGAGTAATACATTTTTTTTAAATAGGAAAGTGATATGAAGAATTGTCATTAGCTTTTAATATTCAGCATGTTATGCAACACAAATGTGTGTGAAGGAATATTAAAATTTAAATACTATCCATTTTAGAAAAAAAATAAAACTCTGTAACTAAAAATGCTATTATAATGTCATGCAGTTTATAGCATGGAATAGATTAATGGAATTTTTAAGTATATTATAAAATCTTTATAAAATAGAATTTTACCTTAGCCCTAAGATTTCAATATTATAACAAGTATCTTTCCTCTATAAAACAAATAAATTAAAATTAAGATGTAACAAATATCAAAAATGCTTGAAAAGAATATCATGATATATTATATCAAAATTTGATAAGAACATTCATCAATTCTTCTAAATGTAAATATATCTTCGTATAGACTCTGACATTTTACTGCAATAATTGAAAATGGTTATCTTCCGTTA
Source organism: Nephila pilipes (assembly GCA_019974015.1). Lineage (NCBI taxonomy): Eukaryota > Metazoa > Arthropoda > Arachnida > Araneae > Nephilidae > Nephila > Nephila pilipes. Next base: position 282,103 of record BMAW01019136.1, read on the forward strand.
AAGGACAGAATAAATTTTATATAAATACTTTGAACAAATTAGAAACGGGATAAATTAGTAATAATTTCCCATTTTAATCTCAAAATTCTCTTCGACGAACAGTTAAAATAATTTTATAAATAATGCATTTCCCCAATTGGATGAAAATTAAAGTGAAATAAATCAATTTTAAAAAACGACTTGATAAATGCCATATAATGAACTTGAAGTTTTACATGTAAAACTAAGTTTTGTAAGGAATCTAGAATTTTAATTCAATTGATATATAAAAAGTGTTACTAAAATAATTAACAGGCTTTTACATGTAAAGAATAAATTTAGTGATAACCAAAGCGACATTTCACAAAAGAGTATGATGTTTAACTTAAATATTTATCTCAGCATAAAGTTAAAAGTCTATTTGTGCCGAAGAAGTCCCATAAAGCGGTGTTCATTTCCATTTTCGTAGCCATTTGGCCTGGGACGTTAATTGCTGGCTGGAGTTAAGGCTAAGTGGCTAGCTTGACCCTGGATCCCCTGAAGCCGGAGAGATAAAGGGTTGAGTTGTCCCATGGGCTGCTAACCAAGCCAAAACCATTGACTATCGAACCTGGGAGGATAGCTCTCGCTGTCAGACCACTACACAACCGCAACACCGATCTAAATATTGATCACGTAAAATTACTCCATAGTCTCACAAATTATATAGAAAAGTGATGCTTTTTAAATCACAACTAAATTGGGATAAGAAGTGGATAAAATGCAAATCAAAATAAATGGAATGAAATATTATATATTACAAAAATGGAGGATTTAATAGTTATATTATTGTGAAAAAAAATTCTAATTTTAAATAAGGAAATATTATTGCCTTTTAAGGTAATATATTTTCTACACTAAGCCATTAATAGCAAAATATTATTGCAAAACAAAGAAACGAATTGGTTCATTATGACATTGAAAAATCATATATTTGCTAGATATCAGTAATGAAATTTAAAAAAAATTAAGTTATTTATTTATTCTTCTGTAAGAATTACAGGAGGCACATTTTGATACGAATTTTCGGGATCAATGTGCCATATTAGTTATTTTGATGTATTATCGTGTCAAGATATTTATAATGGGGATACCTAAGATTTGTGTAACCTTTTTTTAAAATGGAATTAATGTATTTATTGTTCGCACTCATATTCTGTGAGGACGATATAAATGTCCGACAAAATAATTCGTTATTCTAGTAACTAACAAATGCAATTCAAACTTTAAATTTATGGAATTCTCTTGTATTGATAAAAAAAACACAGCACAAAAGAAAATTTTACACAGCACAAAAGAAAATTTTACACAGCACAATGAATTTTAAAACAAGTTGCTACTCAATGGAAAAAATTAGAGTTAGTGTTTAAAAAAGTATTTGATAACGTGTTGCTTCAAAAATTTGGATCTTTTATTCAAAACACCATTACAAGTTATAAAATATTTGATATTAGTGGTGGTCTATTTTGTTTTGCTAAATGCAGTAAATTTTATAAATGCTTCAGAAGACTGTTTCCATAAGACTTTAGCTTCGATTCTCATGGCTCCTTCTTTTTATCTCCTGAATGTGGGCTGCTTGGGGTTTCATAAAGTTTTGGGAAAGGACTAGACAGACTTTTAAGGGGAAAACTTAATTATAAAATTGCAGGTAAGATATCCAAAAGAAATAAAAGCGAATGCACATAAAAAAATCTGAAAGGAAACGATTTTATCGGTTATGAATTAAAGAACGTCGAATCAATGTGTACTTACTACATTTTTAATCTAAATATTTGAACTTCAGTAATTGCTGCGATTTATGTGATCGCAATTTAATTTCATTCAAATCACCCACTTTCAATAAATAGTTTTTTTCCTTCAAAGCGTCAACTACGACAAAACTATAATTCAAGTGAAAGGTATTAGAAGAAAAACTGTTCATTTTTATTTCGGAAAGAAAGCATAGGATGATAATATATATTAAATGAGTCGGTGAAGACCCTTAGCCACGTACGAAAAATACATTTATAAATAAAAGGAATATTTTATTATATATTGAGAATGAGCAATATATGTTTAAAATAATAATACGTGTATATGTTGAAAATGAGTTTTATATGAATACAGTGAAAAATATTATATGATTATCTCAATCATAATATTAATGATGGTAAGTATTGATTAAATTCAGATGTGTCGAGCTGTGTACTAGTATTATTTTAATCTTTTTGGTGTCGTATCTGTTTGCTTTTTCTAAATTGTTTGAAAGTTTCTGTACCATTATAGTTTGATTTTTTATTTATGCATATTTTAATAACGAAACATTTTGATTTTAAAAAAGAAAAGCAAATGATGGCTAAGAAATGACTAATGACTGTTCTATAAAATTCAATTTTATGGTTCTGGTTCCTTATTTCTTTCTGATTTAGAAATTTACTTAATACAGCTGTATGTTTCTTCGATTTGATTTAATATGAACTAAAATGATAAAGAAATGGGTTGCTTGACTATAGAAATGCGTGGATGTAGTGATAACAACAATAATAAAAAGTCACAAAGCTTCAAAATGCCTAGAAACTCCAAAATGGACGATTACATAGTTAAAAATTTGTTTCTGCTGAATATTCAAAGTCTTGTCCTGTATCTTTACTCAGTAAGATTAAATCTGTCCGATCTATATGAGACAGATATATTTACAAGTAATGTTGATTAGAGAGGCACTATTAGATTTCAGATTTGCATTAGATCTGTATTAAACTTCAAAAAATGGCATTTACAAGGTCGAAGTAAAACTTGAAACTTGCAAGGTCGAAAGTATGTTCCAGCCTTTTCTTGTGTGATATCAATCAGATATCTATTTTTCTATTATCAGATCTTAATTTGTTGTACTTGAAGTCTAAGTTTTTGAACATATTGAACACAATAATACAAATTCAAACTCTTTATCTCTGCTATTGTAATCGCTATGAAAATTATCGGCTCTTTTATTTCTTCCCTCCCAGCGAATACAAAAATATTTTCCTCAGTCCTTATGTTTTATTTCATACATTTTTGCTTGAATCACTTAAATTTTTTTCATTTGTTTTTAGCCATGTGAATGCCTTCCTTCATTATTTAATTATATCGCCATCTTTCAATCTAATTAAATGTCAATAATTACAAAACTCCAATTGAAGATACGTAAGAGCAGCACAAAACCATTAACTATCAAAGAATATGTAAGGTCGCTCTCTCTCGAATCCCTCTTAACTCGTTCAGTCCTAAATTATAATCTAATAATAAAGTTTTAGCTTTCAAAATCACTCTTTCCGATCCAAGAACTTCTCAATTACAGCATATTCACATCCAACATAACATAATACAATGCTTCCCTTCGATCTACTTCCCTA
>BMAW01019136.1:288488-324312 GCA_019974015.1 Nephila pilipes
GAGAGAGAGAGAGACTTGTGATTCTTGTGCGTTTTAAGATAAATTTTTATTTTAAGGAGCAGACAGGAGCAAAAATTTTTCAGATGCAATTACTTTTTTTTCTTTTAAAAACTTTGTCTCACTTATGCTATTAAATATATTCAGAGTTGGTCAATTTTAGTTTTAATAGACGGATAAAAAGTACTTAAATAACGCTAATTATTAGAGGGGGGCAATGTAACATTATTTTGAATTGATATAAATTAATGCCATTCTAAAATTTCAAGTAACTTAGGAAATATTGGTTAGTTGAATCATTGTTACATTACAAATTACACAAGGGTTATTGAGAATGGATTTCATAATGCTGAGTGATGGTCAAGGAATGGTACCTGAATTGGTACCTAACTTTAAAACAACATCACATTAGGACTTAACGAGCATAAATCTTCATCTGGTCCTTGGTAGAATCAGTGAACGAAGCGTACACCATCGAATCACAGCAGTCCATGTACTAATGAATTAAAATGAGTTTTAGAAAGAATAATTTTTGGAAGTAGAATTATATAGTTCTATTAAACTATTGTAGCTCATATTGTTCATAATTAATTCTAAGTAAAAAAAGTTAATTAAATTTCGAGATTATTATTTCTGCTGTATTTGGTGGATGAAATACATTGAAAAAGTTACCCTTGAGAACATTTTTCTATAATTCTACAGTGAAAATATTTTAGCTGTTTAATTTATTCAAATTTTTAAATATTTATTTATCACAAAAATAAAACTCATATATTTAAAAATATATATTTTTAGTAAAAAATATTAGGACATGGAACAATCACATAGAATGTTGCGAAATTTTCTTTTAAGTCAAATATACGTATCAAGTGTATTTTAAGTTCGAATATTTCCCTTATTTAAAGCATGTAGATTCAAGCCTATTTTTCTAAAAATAATCATGTAGTTGTAAAATTATATATTTAATTTGTTAATTCTTTTCAGAAGATATTAATTCTTTAATTATGAATTATATTAATAAAGTGATAGTTTTTTAAAAAAAATATCCAAAAAAGAAAAGCTATCAAGTTATACGATTAAAAAAACCCTTTCAATCTCAAGAAGGCAGTAATTCATTCCGTCCAAGAGTAAATATCCAAAAAACGAAATTTTAGAAAAACCACTTGAGAAATGACTGTTTCAAAATTATGATCTTATAAAAGCAAATGAAACTAAATGTGATCAAAAAAAATTTAAAGAACTACCTCACATTTATAGTTATAAATATTTTGCATTTTGCATAAAAAAAACTTCTTTAGCATTAAAATAATGCAGAAGGAAAAAACTGTTTCTAAAAAAAAGAGGAAAAAAAATGAACCGTAATTTTAATATTACAATGTAAATGAAGAATTGAGAGTTGTTAGGTTATTAAATGATCAATAATGTAATCCATCATACATTGCTTAACGACGGTGTGAGATGGGTTGCATGTAAGGAAATTGTTGCCACGTAAGCAGATCGAAACTATCGATTTTAAATTTTTCTTTTCTAATAATGTATTCTGTTATTTCAAATACATTAAAGCAATATTTGGCAATTATTCTATGTTCATAACGTAAAAAAAGACATTTGATTATTCTTGTCCCGTAAAGGTCATGTCCAACGCACTATTTACATTTGTTACGATAGTGCTTCATTTATTCAGAGAAAATTCAATTTCGAAGAGCAATTTTATATCTGTGACGTAACAGATAGAGAATTTTTGTGTACTAGTAAGTTATACTATAATAGGGTTTCTTTTGTCTTCCATTTTTAATATTATTAACAGAAAAATGAAAAAAAAAAGGCAAATGAAATTTAGTTTTTCGAAACAAATAAATAAACTTCATTTGTAGATTTTGTTGATGCATAACTTATAGTTTAATATTTATAATTGTATTGAAATAAGATAAGACAGGCTTTCATTACAATTTTGTGTGATTAAATATGAATTATAACAGCTGATGAAATTAAGCTTCGTACATTCACTGAAATTTATTAAAAATTTATAAAAAAGAATTTTGAACTTTGCATGGGACAACTTAATACAGCAAAGATAGTATATTTAAGAAATGAAAATTTTTTACATTACGTATATATATATATATATATATATATATATAAGATAAGAAGAGGATAAAATTTCTTGTAGTATATGTGACAAAAGACAATATTTTTCTTTCAGGTTTTTTCCCACCATTATTTATTTCTTCAAATTTGAATATTTTTAGAATTTTAATATGTAACTAAATGTTATGTAATCGAAGAATTGTATAAAAAAAACGTGATATTTAAAATATCCTGGATACATTTTTGAAAATTTGTTTGGCTTCAGAACTGCCTATGAATTTTATTAAGAGAAATTTAAAATGTAATAACTATAATTTTTAGCTGTCCCTTGATTTGGTTTTAAAGAATATTTTTATTATTTTTTGTGTTTATTTTGTTTTTAAGTACAGTTTTTATAAATTTTGTTTTTTGATTTTAATTTTAACTTTTTCTATTTTCCCTTTTTGCTAATATAAAGACTAAAATTTCTTTGCAGTAGTACTGTTTCTTTTTGATAAATGATATTGCTACATTTTCGGCTCTAACAAGGAGGGAGAGGGGGAATAATGGTTTCTTAGTGTTAAATTTTGTTTGTTTGTTGTTATAAAGCATTTATCTCATGTACGTTTTTAATCTTTTTAATCTGATTGCTTGGATATTGGATTGTCTTTTCTGTATTTTCTTTGAATATAATGGAATTCCCATACATTTATAACATTTTTCTGAAGGTGAATGTTGGGCCTGAAAAACATGTAGAACCCTACTAATCTGTCATAAGCCAGACTGAGAATTTATAAATGCCATATTTTTTTTTCTAGTGATGTTTCATTTGTTTTTTATACTTAGGTTAGTATTTCTTATATTTTGAGGTTTATCTTCTTACTATGTTTTGTCATATATTCTTTCACGTATTCGTCCTCTTTCTTAATTGTTTTGTGGTCTTTTAATATGCGGTCGCCGAAAAAATATTTTTAGGGGATATTGAATAATATAGAGTGAATGAGATTGCTTTAAACGTCTCTCTTAAAAGCAACACGAGGCTTATTGGCGACGGACCTATTAATTTTAAACATAGGTCAAGTGATGAGGAAGACACTGGAGCCAACAACTCTCTTTCCAAATTTCCATTCTATGCCAATGGAAGGATTTCAGACTTTGAAAGACTTTCAGAAAGAAGCCCTCTTCACTCTGGTAATTTAGTGGTATCAGGGCTTGAACCCCCGACTTGATGAAAACAACATCGATTGCGTGTTCACAATCATGACCACTAGACTATCGGGGCCAAAATTAACATAGAAATAATTCAATACTGAAAATGTTTATTGAACCAACTAAGTGAAATATCAGCGGTTGGAAACAAGAATCAGGAAAAATGTGTAAAAATTGTAGAACAAGATGCATTATACACCCTAATTAGGGCAAATTCACATTTTTTGGGTTTGATACCAAACTTCCAGCGTGCCGATTCCCATGTTGCCACACATATTAAATTGGTGAAAAATAAATCGTACTTAGAATCCTGGCAAATATATATATAATAATAAATATTACTGGCAAATATAGATTACATTCATTTGAAATCAATAAAATTTTCTCTTTTAATTTAATTTGGATGCGATTAAATCCTCATTAGTTTATAGTGTAACAGAAGAGGACAATTTTTCTGAAAATAGTGATGTCGGGGAATATTAGATAACCAGACCAGACTCCATGGTAAAAAAAGACAATTTTTCATTCACAACGTGTAGAAGATAATTGATTAAAAAAATTAATGTTTTTTATATATATATATATATATATATATAAACAAAAACAATGCTTTATACTCAAAGACGCATCAGGACCCGAACCCACGACTCGACAAGAAATGCCAGTCACGAACTTGTGACTAGGACTAATAAGCTTCTGCGGTCGAGAAGATATAGGCTAAAATAAGATTTTACCAATGAGTGATTATAAGAATTTGATAGGAATTTTTACTACATTTAATAAGATTGTGTTATTTTTATTTGTAAAAAGTTATCGATATTATATAATTATGTAATGGTTTTTTTATTAATATTCATATTACAATTCTCGAGTTAGTGTTATTTATTTATTTATTTTATGTAACCGTTCTCGAGAAATAAATAGTAAGAGTTGCTTAAGTGACTGTAGAAATACCTCTGATACTGAAAGATTATTTGCGCGTGTGGAGGACACGAGAACTAATTTGCATATTTTCATGTTTATTTTCAGTTTGAATATTTGTTCATTTTAATCCTGTTATAATCTGGAATTACCACAAATAATTTCATTTTTCATAACAAAAAACTTCCAACATACGTTAGTGGTTAGCAATCAATATTTATCATACAAAGCCTTTCAACAGATCGTTTGAGAGTCTTATAAATATTCAAAATGGAGGATGATAGTATGTACATGGAAAAAGAGAAGAAAAGAAAACAACAATTTCGTTACGTTTATTATGCAACATTCCGAAATTACATTCGCAGTATTCTTCGTGAAATCGATCAACACGCTAGCATATCTGTCTCAGCTTTAGATATTATCGATTCCATTGTTCTAGATCTGTTTGTAAATTTGGCGACAGAAGCTAGACAGTTGATGGTAGCATCAAGAAAACGGACAATGACCGCTTGGGATGTTCAAGCTGCAGTTTTAGAAAGACTGAGAGGAGAATTGGCTAAACATGCTGTGAGTGAAGGACAAGAAGCACTAACAATCTTCAATGATACGATGCGAAACAGATAACAATTGCTTAAAGTTTAAAACTCTCAGGAACCATAATCTGATGTTAAATATCTTTTTACCTAGCTTTTAATTATATTTTTCGTTATTTATATACTGAAACTTTTCAGTGTCTCATAATATTAAACTATTTATTTGTAATATAATTGTTTTGAATACCTTAACACTCAGTATAATAAGAGTGCCGTCAAATATTTTTGTTGATGAGTGTTCATAGTTTGATGGGTTTTTTGATTTGAAGTAATATACGTCCGAATTAATGCCATTTTTTGTTGTTGATGCTTTTCAGGCTGAATTTTGTGAAAGGGAAAAACGATTTTCGTATTCAGGCTTTTATTGCTTCTAAGTCGAATTTAAAATAAAATAATATGTGTATTATTTAGTGAATTTTGACTGCGATGTTACCTTAATAGAACCCTTGCTGGTCCAGTATCGGGCGTCCCTTGACGATTGCGCCGAAAACTTAGCGACTTAAACTTAAAACTTAGCGAAGAAAAGTCGCCAAAGTAGTGCTACGTAAGCAGTGACATCATGAAGTAAGTTACAAATGAAAAGCTAACCAAGATTTAGGGTTAACATAAACTAAATCATCACATTTAAATCATTATCGCACCTAAAAGTCGCCATTTGCCAAAGGTCATTCGATACTTCATTTAAACCAAAAGGACTAGCAAATATACTCGTACATTGGGACATAGTATTCCAAGTTAAACTAATTTTTGAGTAGTATATTAGAAAGCTGTTATTTTTAAGACATTTCATCTATCAAGTAATATTCATGGAGTAAAGTGGAGAAGCCCTATAGTATCTTGTAACAATTAGCGAGATAAAAGAAGATTACAAGAAAGCTGCATTTACCGTATGCACGCAGAATTAGGATTTAGGCACTTTTTTATTTTTATATCTGCTATGAAGAAACTTCATTCAAATGTAACAAACATTGCAAAAAGATTGAGGCAAAAGTAATAATAAATAAATAAACCCACCAAAATTATAGTAAATTAAGACAAAACTTCTTTTGATTGTTTATTGCGTTTTATGGTATGAAGAGCAACAAAAGATTATATCTCCGATAAAACTTTTTTTTACACAAGGGGAAAGAAATTTTTAAAATTTGCTATACGTTTATGAAATGTGAACTTATATTTAAATTTGATAAATTCTCAATACGCACTTATTTTTGTTCTTTATTCTACTAAATTGAAAATTGTATGTTTAAAATATATCATTGGAATGTATGCAAATGAATTTGATTAAGCAAAATAGTATTTGTACAATATAAAGTCAGCTTCAAATCTTAATTCCTAAATTTAATATGGAGATGAACGAAATCATACAAAGAACAAAACAATTACAATCTCATTGTGTTGGAATTTGCATTGGGGGGGGCGGAAGTTTAATAAAATCTACATTAGATAAAAGCACATAGTATTCCAGCGATAACATCCTGTTTTAACCATATTCTGGCGACGGAAAAGAATATGGCGGCAAATTGCTAATAAATAGCTATAATAACCAATATGTAATAGAGTTTGAATTATTACTGTATTTATCAAAGTATTTTGGCTTCCTTTGTTTCGTCGCCTGTGCGTGGGCTAAAATAAGATTCAATCTTTCCTGCCAAATTTAGCAGCCTGAGTTTGAGTATGAGTTGAGTCCTCCAATTTTTTTAAAAAAATTTATTTTTATTTTAATGATTCGTTTTTGAGTTTTTCGTTCTTTAAAGAATATTTTCCAAAAAGTAATTCCACAGAAGCATTGATTATTTTTTGCTCTTTCAAATGCACTTTATTGCATTCAAATAGATCAAATAATAAAGATGTGAGAATTAAAGTCGAAATTCCATAGGATTAACATTGCGTCCATGAAATCAAAATGGCGGGTAGACGGGATCCTTAATGACCTATTTCCAGTTCCCTATTTTTTCCTGGTACAAGGGACGCTAAACTCAGCCAAATAGGCTTCGCAATTTTGAACCACAATCAGATTAAAAAGTTAACAACTTAACTAGTCCCCCCCATTCCACATTCACGCCACGCTAACATTAGGAGTTTTAAGTGGTGACAAATTTAAAGTGCAGCATGGTAACTTGAGTGTCTTCTTTTTTATTCAAATTCCAACCCCTCCCTTTGCTTCTGGAAACCTTTTCATCGTATTTTTATTGAACCTAGTATGTTGATAGTTTTCTTTTCATTTGATTTGTGAGGATGAAACTAGAACGATTTTTTAGATATTAGACATTATTAAATTATTTCGTATTAATAATAATTAAAAATTGTTAGTAATATTGCTTAAGACTGCTATTGATACGGAACATTTTTGCCAAAATCGTCGATTGGTGGAGCATTAGATTATAATTAGATTATAAATAATCGATTGGTGGATCATTAGATTAATGCATTAGATTATAAAGTAGAACCCCAAAATAAGAAAGAAAAGGAATCAATATGTCTTATTTAAAGATTTTAAGAAATGTAATTTTTTTTGATTGATTTAGTAAAATTATGGATATTGTTTTGTTAATTAAAGAATTGTGAATTTTTTTTCATTTTCATTTCGTTTGATGCGTTTTACTTTTGATTCCTCCATTTACTTTTTACGATTTAAAAGCGTAAAGTAACTGGTTTTGGTAGAAATAAAAAGATAGCAATATTCAGCTTTATTTATACTTACAAAAGGGGAAATTCAATCTTATCCCACGATTTGGAGACGTAAAAACAAGATAGCGCCAGTAGGGTTGCAGTAAAGTTAGGATCTAGTAAAGTAGCGTCCTGTGTTATAAAAAAGAATAACAATTCAACGCATCATTCGTGCGTTTCGACGCTTTTTGTTTTTGTGACCAAACCATTGGCTGAAATAGGATCCACTCCTTTTGAGGCTTGTAAATTACCACTTTTACAAATACAATGAAACTAACTGTTCATATTTAAGTGGGCATTTTTGATAAATTATGATATGATTAGGATTCTTTAAAACAAATAGCTATCAACTAATGTTTACTTTATTGTTTTCTGATTTTAAATTAATTAGTTGTATGAAAAAGGCCATTCTTACAGAAGGTAGAATATGGTGAATCGAATTATACCAGGCTATCTTCATAATTTTTAATCATTAAAATTATTTAGAGTTTGTGGTTTTCTTTTTGTGTTGTATATCTACCGAGATTGAGAAATCGTCTTTTTTTCATTATATTTCTACAAGGAAAGGTAAGTATACCATTTATTATTAATTCATTTTCTTTGACCCATAGAGTAAATTGAGTCATTCGCAATCTGATATTCTATGCAGATGAGCTATTACCGTACAGCAATCTTAAAGACAGAAAATACAATGTACTTTAAAACAGCAATAGGCGAAAAGGAACATATTATAATTAGGATAAAGAAATATAATGGAAATAAGTATTTTTTGAGTCTAATGTAAAGTGTACCCATATTCCAAATTCTAATACTCAATTATTATTAACTAAAATCAAAGGCAAAATTCCAGAGTATAACATCCTGAATACGTCTTTTACTAGAAATTGGAATATAAAAATTTCTTCCTCAGACCCTGTGTGTGCAGCACAGATTTTATCTTTAGAAAAAATTATTATATCTTCCGCTAATATTATATGTGAGGCTTTCATTTTTCTACATTATATGTGAAATAATATTATAAATCAGGCTAATATTATATGTGAGGTATTCATTTTCATATTCCTCCTCAATTTAATTCCAACTAGTGTGTGGTCTCTTGAAGATTTAACCAAGAAATTACATGAAACAAATAGCAAGTTGTTAAAATTCATCTATTTATAAGGTATGGAACATGCCAGGAAATTTCCCCAATACTGATAATTAATCTTGGTAAGACATTACCAGAAAATTTTAGCTTTGGTTTATAAACCAATAAGTTCAGATTTTCATAGATAAACCTAGTAATTCTTCAACTGTTTTAGTTTTTCTGATTATAACTCGGATATAAGAGACTAAACCTTGCATAAATTGTGGAACATTTCATTCAGAGGCGTGTATTTCTAATAAGAGTTGCATTAATTATAAAGGAAATCATTCCGTTAACTCTCCATAAATCCCGTTTATATCAAAGAAGAACAGAAAATGGGTATAAAGAGTAGACAACACTTAAAAATAGGGAAAGAAAAACGATTGGTTGTTTGGTTGGTTGGTTGAATATGTGGCACTAAATCCTCTAGGGATATATTGTGCCAAACACAAGGTTAGGGGATTAAACTGTTTTTTTAGTTAAAACGATTTAAAATTGGTGAACAGTATGGTAAAAAGGATTGATAGAAAGAAATAAAACTATGTGAATGGGTTAAAACCAATGTCATTTAAAAAGTTAAAAATATTTGGTTGAGGATTTAGAAGTGTATGATTTAAAACGTTTAAAACGTACAGAGTTAAAAACTGAGCATTCTATTAATATGTGTCGCACAGTCAAAGAACAGATACAATGGTTACACATTGGAGGAGTTTCTCCCAGAAAAATTTGTGTGTCCATCTCGTGTGTCCAATACGTAGTCGAGTCCAAATGACGTCCTGTCTTCTACATGAAAATGAGTTCCAATGAGATATAATGGGTTTTATATGACAAAGTTTATTCTCAGATTCCAAATGCCATTGATCCTGCCAGTGGTGATAAATTGCTGATGTAATGTGTTTTTTGGTATCACAGTATGGAATGTTTGCAAAGATTTCACCTGAGCCAGATTTAGCAGCACTATCAACAGTTTCATTTTCTTTGATACCAACATGGAAAGGGATAAAAAAAATATTATTTGAATGTTTTGAGAATGCAGTTTATGTAGGATTTTCAATCCCTGAATGATCAGTGGATGTGATGAATATTTTGGGTGTTTTAATGATTGTAAAACGCTCATAGAATCTGTAAATAAGACAAAATTTTCATCATGTCGAGTTGACAAGTTGTCTAAAGCCTTATGGATCGTAAAAATTTCAGCAGTAAAAACTGAACATGATGCATGAAGTTAAAATGAACAAAGTGAACCATCTACAACAATTGAACTGTCTGTGTAAATATGTTTAAAATCGGTATATTGCTCTGCAAAATCCTTATAAATTTGGAGTAAAACATTTTGTGTAGTGTCTGATTTTTTTAAAGCATTTAAATGGATTTTTAAATTTAAAATCATATTCATGCCAAGAAGGAAATTCTTCAATGATTTTTATCACAGAAATGTTATTAATCTCATAACCCTCAGTTAAAATCTGTACTGTAATATGAAAAGGAGGTATGGACAGTTTTCTTGCATGATAAAGCCTATCTAGAAATAAACTTTTGTTGGAAAAGGATAAAAAGTTTGATGATGATATGTTTCTAAAAGTATTAGAGGTACAGAAGTTGTCGCCTCAAGTCTAATAATGGTTCAAAGCAGTCAACATACAAACTCCGAATGGGGGATGTTCGGAAAGCTCCAGAACATAGTCGAAGTGCAGTATGGTGGATAGTGTTCAATTTTTTTAAATCTGACTTTCGAGCAGAACCATATACCACGTAGCTGTAGTCTAATTTTTATCGGATGAGAGCGTGATAAAGTCTTAAAAAACAGATCCGATCCGATCCGATCCCCAGGAAGTGTGTGCTAAAATCTTTAAGATATTCATAATTTTTTCACATCGTTTTCGGAGTTGTAAGATGTGCGAACAAAACGATAGTTTTTTGTCGAAAATAAGTCCTAAGAATTTTATCTCGTCTACTACGTTTATTAAAATATTGTTACAATAGATTTCAGGATCAGGGTGGAGTCTCCTTTGTCTACAAAAATGAATACAAGCAGTTTATGTCAGAGAGAAGCAGAAACCTTTTTCGTTCGTCCATTTTGTAATTTTATTGATATCCGTTTGAAGTTCGTCTCTCAATAGTTTTCATGTCCTTTCCCATACATGAAATTTGTAGGTCGTCAACATATATAAGGGATTTCACAGATGGTGGATGTTAGAAATAATATTATTAATTTCTATAATTAACAAAGTTATACTTAAAACACATCCATGTGGCACCCCTTCTTCTTGAATAAAACCATCTGATAAGGTCGAGTCAATTTTAACTTTAAAATACCTGTGCTCTGAAAACTTTTGGATAAAAATCGGAAGGTTACCCCTCATGTCGTAATTATATAAGTCTCGTAAAATTCCATGCTTCCAAGTACGATAATATGCCTTTTGGATGTCGAAAAAGATGGACACAATATGTCTATTATGTACGAAGACATCTCTTACTTGTGTTTCCAAAGCGACTAGGTTATCTACAGTGGACCTGTATCATCGGAAGCCGCTTTGGAATGGTGAAAAATTGCATTTTTTTCTAGTACGTGCATTAGTCTTGAATTTACATTTTTTCCTGGACCTTACACAAGCAACTCGTGAGGGCTATGGGTTAACAATTTGTTGGATCTGTTGGATCTTTCCCCGTTTTTTTAAACTGGAATAATGATTGCGTATTTCCGTAAACGAGGAATGGTGTGTTCCTTCTAGATTCTATTATAAAATTTTAAAAGATTTCTTAGTGAATCTACTGATAAATGTATTATGATTTGGTAAGTAATGTCTGGTCCCGGAGACGATTTATGTGTATGGGAGAGAGCATTTTCCAATTCACAAAAAGTAAAATCAGAATTGTAAGATAAGTTATGTGGTATAATAAAATTGATTCTCTTCTTTTCGGCAGTTGTTTTATTTTTTTGAAATTTTCAGAATAGTTATTAGAACTGAAAGTATTGGTTAGAGTTCGGCCTGATGTATTAGCTATTTCTTTTCGAGATGAAATAGTTTGGTTATTGTCTACCAAAATTGGAATTTGTCGGTTTATAAAAACTCCAGAAATGCGTTTTATTCTATCCCATAATTTTTTACTAGAAATCATGCTATTTAAATTTTCAACATACTTCGTCCAGGATTCTCTTTGACTAAGTCGTTGTGTTTTTTTAAAAATAGCTTTGTACTGTTTGTACGAAATAAAATTAGTTAAGGTAGGATACCTTTTAAAAACATTCCATGACTTCCTTTGATTTTTATAGGCTATTCGCCAATCCTCGTTCCACGACGGCTTAGATTGTTTGCTTATTTTGTTAGAAAATTTTTTTATGGAAATATTTGTGTTTTTAATTATTATGCTAGTGATGTCCTCTGCAACCTCATCAATGTTACGAGAATTTATTATTTCTTCATTGATAATAGTTAAGGATGAAAATAATGGCCAGTTTGCAGTTTCATATATGTATCTATTGCATGATATTGGGTTTTGTGTATGAAGTTCGCATGATTCAATATAATGGGAAAGTGATCGTTATTGTAAAGACATGGGTCGGTTTCGAAAGTCCAGAAAGGCAAAATTGAAAGGGAACAAATTGCCAAATCTAACGAGTGAAAAGTGCTTGTGAGTAAATGAAAATAAGTCGGTTGGTTGTTGTTCAAAAGAGACACAGGCTATTGTCAGAAATGATCTTCTCTATTTGTGTTCCTCTTAGGTTGTTTTTTTCATTACTCCAAAGAGTATTGTGGCCATTAAAATCCCCGAGCAATATGTAAGGTATTGGCAGTTGATGGATGAGGTTGTGAATAACGTGATGTCAATACGAGTATATCTCTGAGATCTTGTTCCAGTAACCTCTGCAATTCCAAGAAACCAAGGAAGTCATGGAGAAATGAGAGGAAAAGAAAAAAATACCCTTTAATTCAGGAATGATTCAAAGGAAGAATCATCAGTAGACATTATGTCTTCATCTGATACGAACACTTTTATTATATCGTTAGGATCTAAATTAGCAGTTTTGTTTAATTGATCCTTCAAAACCTTTTGTTTAGAATTGAGGTAGAGAAATATTTACTGCTATACGTGGTTTTCTTAGGATTTTTCTGGTTCTGTGTTACCGTAAGAGTCTTCGATCCGGTAGAACCGATATTACTATGATTTGGAATTTTGCTGATAGTTTGTGCCTTATTTTTAATTAGATTGATTTTGTTTTAACTTTTGATTCTTAATATTGGTTTGTATAGTTTTCTTTGGAGCTTTAATATTGATAACAGAGGGAGTAGTTATTGAATTCACGGTCTGTGAAGTAGCAGAATTGGTAATTAACTTCCGATTCTATGGCCATAGTTTGGGTTTCTGCATCTATTGTTTTTATTTTTTTTTGGAATGAGAGACAGTTTGGTGGGTAGTGGAATTCTTAAGAGCAGTTAAATATGTTAAGCCAATGATAGAGGTTCTTTCATTCACTACCTTTCTAGCCTCGGGATATGACATTTTTTGAGTTAGCTTTATGGTTTGGATTTCTCTCTCCGTGATCCAGCTGGGTTATTGTCGTGAATAAGATGGTTGATTACCATTGCAATTCGGACATATGGGTTCCGAATTACAGTCCTTGCTCTCATGTCTGACAGCAGAGCATCGCGCACAGATTGCTTGAGCACGACATGATTGGACTGAGTGGCCAAACCTTTGGCACTTGAAGTAAAGCAAAGGGTTTTGGATGTAAGGGTGAATAGGACGGTTAAGCTATTTTTATGGATTTGGGGGAGAGTTGGACTATTGAATGTAAGAATGACGTGTTTGATGGGTATTATATTCCCATCGACGAATGGCAATGACATTTTTATCTTGGACAGTTTCTAGTATTCGATTATTCGAAATAAGACAAGAGAAATTCTATTATCAAACGTATAATTCTCAACTTGGTAGAATAGCCTCTACATTCAGACTCATAAAGGTTTTCCAGGAAAAAAAATATTTGAGACATCTCTTCTCAATTATGAAATAAATATAAGAAATATTTGAGTAAATTTAGATTTCATATTAAAAAGGCTAAGAAAATGCACTGGGATTTTATATACAATAATGTGTCTTATTCAAGAACATTTTATAATATCCACACAAAAATCCAATAAGAATCAGAACGAACGTTAAATATTCTTCAATATCATAACAGCTTTATAATTGAATATGAAAAACAAACCAATATTTTGGAGAATATTTCCAATAATGATTATCATGGGCTGCTTCCTTCGGTACCTACTAAATAAGCCATTCTCCATTTTAAAATTAAGTTGAGCTATAAAATCATCTAAAAATTCAACACCAAGTGCAGATTGTATGTTTTACATTTTCCTCAAAATATTGAATCATATTGCACGTACTATATTTTCAAACTATTTTCAACACTTATTTGCGAATACAATAGCCCCACAATCTTGGAAGCCTGCATTTATTGTATTTATTCAGAAACCATGTAAAGATAAAACTATAATATCATCTTAAAGACCAATAGTTTTGATTTAGGTCTTTTCAAAAACCTTGGAAAAACATTTAGCGGGCCATATTTCTTACTATTTGTCCATTGAGCGGAAAGTGTATCCTTGCCACTATAGATTTGTACACCTTAAAAACAGAAGAACAGTGACGTATACAATACACAAAACTGTTGTAGAAGCTGAATTGGAGAAGGCATTCCTCATGAGAATAAGTCTTGATATAAAATGCACATATGGTTTAGTATATGTAGGTGTTTTTCTGTATAAATATCTCCGAACTGGGATTACAGAAGAAACAGCACAATGGATCCATAATTTTCTCTCATACAGATCACTTCGGATCCGATGAAGGTCTTTCATAGAGGAAAGTTGTTCTGAAGGGTACACCTCAAGGTAGCGGTCTCTTCTTGTTCTATATATTAGGTTGTCAAGTAAGAAATGGAGCAAAAATTACACATAATTGAATTTGATTTTTTTCCAGTAATTTTTTTTTAAACAAAGCATGCACCCATATTATTGATACGCTTTTGCCATTTTAGAGGTAACTCATTTATTCCTTTGCTGTAGAAGCCTGGATCACTGGACTCGATGAACTCTTGAAACGCCATTTTGACAGCCTGTGCGGAATTGAATTTTTTCCAGATAAAATGTTGCTTATATTTAGAAAGAAATGATAGTTAGTGGGGGCAAAGTCTGGCAAGTACGGTGGGTGACGGAGGGTTTCCAACTTCAACTCCTGTATCTTTGGCATGGTCATTCATGGGGCATGTGCTCGAGCGTTATCGTGCAGGAGAATTGGAGTCAACCGTTTGGCTGTTTAATCGCAAGATTTCTCATCATTTCGTCTAGTAGATAAAAGTAGACATCCGCCGAGATTTATTGGCCAGGTTCCATAAAGCTGTGATGGATGACACCTAAGCCAGATATCATCTTCTTCTGGTGGATGTCTCGTTTCGGACAGTGTTTTGGTGGTTCATCTTTGTCCAACTATTGCGATGAAAGCTTACGATTATCGTACATGATCAATTTTTCATCGCACGTAACGATTTGATTTAGAAATGGTTCGGCTTTGTTGCGAGAAAGAAGAGAAAGTCATGCTTCTTCCTTCTGTGCATCAGTCGATTCACGCGGTATCCACTTGTCCAGCTTTTTTACTTTACCGATTTGTGCCAAATGAGTCAAGATTGTTTGCTTTGATACATTGTGCATTAATGATAATTCATGTGCACTTTGGCTGGAATTCGCTTCCACAGTGGCTTTCAGGACGTCATTATCCACCTCAGCCTTGGGTCGACCACATGGTTCATTAGACAGGTTGAAATCTCCCGAATGAAATTTCTTAAACCATTGGGCTACAGTCGCGTTTGTAGCTACTTGAATGCCGAATACACTATTGATATAGGCGACTGCCTACCGTGTTGTGGCTCTACGGTGGAACTCATTCTTCATCAACACACGAATTTCGAGGTTAAATAAGGTTATGTGCAATTGAAATAAATATCATGAACTTTGCTCCGTTTCATACTTGACAACCTAATATAATATACACGCAGGAAGTTTTCGAAACATTGGAAATAGGAGTAGAATGCTCATCTGTGCCGATGACATATTTTATATATTTCTCTCATCATTCCCTCGATATAATCAGTATAAAATTTTAAAAATCCTAGAACAGATTTCTCAATGGTATAAGTGCTTTAAAATTAAGCCCTGACACAAGTGTAATAGCGGAACTCTCAAATAAAATAATTAAATTATTTTCTAATATTTGTTGGTAAGATTCTTATTGACATGGCGAATTTTCCTCAAAATATAAAGAGGTATATTTTTTCAAAAAAATCAAAGTGTATCAATAATGAATCAAATAAAATAATAAAGCTGTGGAAAAAAATCGATGGTCTTACAGTATAAATATTATGGTGCGAGAGCTAAAGATCTAAACAAATTAACCAACAATAGCATTTGTAGTATTTTATATTACACTCACATATGTCATGTCGTAAATAAATTGTCTGATAATCAGTTGAATCTTTTTAATATCATACGAACTAAAGCTCTTCAAATTGCATTGTTTCACCCTCAGTGGATAACAAATATTGTGTGGTTACAATTAACTGAACAGAGAGGAAATTCTTTTGAAAAAAGTCAGATGAAAGCCAAATATAGTTTTATAACTCAAATATCAAATGGAAACTTTCCTTTAATACGTCTGAATAACCCTGAGACAATGAATTTAAAAATACTTGAGGAGATTAAGAATATCTTCACCAATATGTTTCATAGGTCGAATGTTAATAGCAAATTTATTGTGTCAATTCCAAAATTAAGAAATTTCCCAGATCTTCTATGTCAAAAAATGAATTTAGATTTCAAGAAAAAATATCTATCGATTTCTATTAAAAGCAGATTGTTTATTGAAGTAATTAATAATAGTTTCCATGATTTTTTCATAATAACTACGAATCCTTCAATAGGCCGAAATATAACATCGATTGCGGTATTACAAAAAATGGTTCTTTTGCTTGCAGAATAATTCACATCAGTTTTATTTTTATGGCAGAACCACTAGCAATACGCCAAGCTTTGAATGATCTAACAGAATTAAAACAAATCTGTTAATTTTGTCTGATACTTACCCTGTTCTATCTGTAATTAAAAATTTCTGTATTCAATCATCGACTGTCATTAATAGATAAACAAATAAGACTTTCATTCAATCTCAATTTCATAATTACTCGATCTTACTATGGATTCTGGGACACTAAAAATGTCTTGGAAGGAATAGGAGGACAAACTCGCAAGATCGGTAACAGATTTAATATTTACGTCGACTGGATTGCAACAAAAGACACCAATAGAAATATTTTCCGAATCAGAATGGAAAAGCCTAATGTGTGAGAATTTATATTACAGTAAATAATTAGAAATCTTGGGGAACATCCCAGCCATTCTTTTTTCAAAAGAACATTAATTGATTGACAGTTTATTAACGGAACTCTTAAAAGCACTACGAGGGCAAAAGGCGACGGAACTAGTAATTTTTAACCTTGGTCACGTGAGATGACAACTTCCTCCCCAAATTTAAACCCCACACCAACAGAAGGATTTGAAACCTTGACAGATTCAACGTGGATTAGCCCAATTTCATCGTGGCTCTTCAGATATAATAAGGTTTGAACTCACGATTCGATGGAAACACGCCGGTCTCCAGTTCGCGCATAACTGCTATGTTATCGTGGCCTCC
Source organism: Nephila pilipes (assembly GCA_019974015.1). Classification (NCBI taxonomy): domain Eukaryota; kingdom Metazoa; phylum Arthropoda; class Arachnida; order Araneae; family Nephilidae; genus Nephila; species Nephila pilipes. The sequence continues at coordinate 305,820 of BMAW01019136.1, forward strand.
TAAATGGAAAAAAACATAGAATACAGGAGATGTAATCTCTTAAATCATCAGCAAATTGGTTATAAACCCGGCACTTTAATTTAGAAAATGCAATTGCAAACATTCTTAAAATTACACAAAATATTGCTTGAAATTAATGTAAATGTTTAACTGCATTCTGTATTCGAACTCAACCAAATTAATTTGGATACGCGCGCGTTAGAAGGTTTCATAAGCAGGCCTCAATCTTACGAAAAATTACATCTAGCTAGAATCTCACGATTGCTGCCAAGGAACCAAATATGAATAACTTGTGATTTTGTGAAAGCTTTCTGAATTCTGCATTTACAAATTTACTCCTGAATACCATATTTATATATTTATCGAAGAATGCTAGATATTTTTTTAGGAATATCACATGTTTATATGTCAGAACACTATATATCGAAATTTTTCGGTTGATTCCATACATACGTATTTATTGAAGAATATAATGTAAATATTTTTGCATAGAATAATATATTTATTTATTTCAGGAATATTGCGTGTATTTATATAACTATTCAAGGTGATACCACATATATGTGATAAAACAAGACTTATTTTAATAATTTCTTGTGACTTTCAAATGCTCTCTAATTTGACAACTAGAAAAACGTTTTTATGAATCTGATCAGTTATTAACTTAAAGTGTGTCTTTTTACTGAATTTAATGATTTTTATCCCTGCACATTGCTTTACATTTAAGGCTCCCGTCTACTGGCCATTTTGATTTCGTGGACCTAATGTTAATCCTATAAAATTTTGATTGCCGTTCTCTAATCTTTACTATTTGATCTATTTGAATGCAATAAAGTGCACCTGAAAGAGCAAAAACAATGAAGGTTTCTGCGGAATTACTTTTTCCTTCTATTTTTAAAAATAATGTTACTCTTATTTTACTGATTCGATTGTGAGTTTTCAAGTCTTTAAAATATTTTTAAAAATAGGAGGGGAAAGTAGTTCCACTGAAACCTTCATGATTTTGCTCTTTCAGGTGCACTTTATTGCATTCAAATAGATCAAATAGTAAAGATTAAAGAACAGTAGTCAAAATTTCATAGGATTAACATTACGTCCACGAAATCAAAATGACCGATAGAGGGAGCCTTAAGTATCTTATACGACTATTAAGATTATTGTGGTTGATAAATGCATTTTAATAAAAGCGTTATTTTAGAGATTCTATACGAAACTGGGCTTTTTTTTTATTTTGATTATTTTCAGAAAATGAACTTTGAAATATAAATTATAATATCATGCAAGGAATTATGGCTATCGAATCAAGAGTATAGTTACAGTATTTTAAAATATTGATAAACGCCCTTATTTTTCTATATAAGGTGTTTTCGTATTTTCAGATACATATACCATACATACAGTTTGAGGAAAATAAAATAAGTAAAATATTTAAATGGCATGCTGATTAAATTCCCTTAACCCTTTCGCTACCGGAGGGAGAAAAAGGAAGTGCTTCTCTAAGCCCGCGGCTTCTTACCGCGGTGTGTCACGCTGTACCCAGATGATTTTAGATATTAAGTCTAATTCGCGAAAAAAATTCCTCTAAAATCGGCTATACATTAAAATATTTTAGTTTATACATATATTACTCAAAATGCATTAAATTTAATATATACGGAAGAAGAAAAAAAAAAGATTTAATCGAAAATTGTATGCTTTTTACATAAAATTATTACATAAAAATCATATCTTTTACGAAAATACAAAATATACTTACATTTGTTGCAAAAATTTCATGGTATAATGATGTACCATTACATGAAATATTAAGATATAAAAATGAATCTTATTCCGCTGTAAGGCATTTTAATAAAAAAAAATTCTTCATTGCTAAGTCCAACGTCCCATGTCTTACACACATATTTTGATGCATCACGCAAGATTTTGAGGAAAGAGCACACCTTCTTCGTCATTTCCCCCTTTTAATGGCTATGTACAGATTTGGATTATTTTCGCTAACATTACTGTCAGATTCATTCATTAATTCGCAAATCTCAGTATCAGATAACTACTTCCTTTTCATCCTGACTGTCGCTACAAATAACAACAGAATGAAACGAACAGCTGAGAGCATCTACTACCAAAAGCCCTAACCCCCATAAACATCCATAAATTCTCCTTCGAACTTCTAAGAAGCAAACAAGAAAGAAAAAAAGCAAACAGAAAGCAAGTGCACCCTTTAAATCATGTCATTACATTTAAAGAGCCGCTCCATAACACGTGCTTTTAACAATTACTCCCCTTCTCATAGCCAGAAGGGAAATCCAAGCCCATATTACCAAGGTCAACACTCCAAATAACCTATCTTTATAGATTTCGCGGTATTGTAACGCCATATAGTAGCATTAAAAAAATCAAATAAAACGTTCTCATCAAGCGTATCTGTATTGATACATTAGTCCGTAGCAGGCATTCTCGGAGCGTATCTAATATGATACGATGGGCACAGGAGAACAAACGCGAGCGTATTGCAATTGATACGCTGGGAGTGAACGGGTTAAAGATATTTGAACAAATTTAAAAATATTCTTAAAAAAGTTGTAGAGAAACATAGTTGGAAAGAATTTTTTTGAAAAAGACCAAATTAGATTTATTTGTCTCTAAAAATATGTGTGAAATCGTAATCAATATAATTAATTTCAATGTAAAACTATTACTACTTTTAACTTTTTACTTGTAACACGTTTTTGTTATATTTAATTAAATGAATTATAAGACACACACACATATATATGTGTGTAAAAATATTTGCATTTAAGAAACAAATGTAAAAATGTACATATATATGTGTATGTATGTATGTATTCTTAAAAAGATGTTTTTGAAAAACAATGTTTCTTAAATGCAAATATTTTTACATTTGTTTTTTTTTCACCTTATTGATAAATATTTCTCTCAATTTGAAAGCAATTATCTGCTGTTTTTCTAAATTTCTGTGCATGATGGCCTATATTGAGGTAATTTAAAACATTTCAAATTATTCAAAAACAAAATGTAAAAATAAATCATCAGAAAAATAAGCTTTTTGCTTCAAACTTGCTATTCAGAACAATTTTTTAAAATAAGTTTTCGGAAATTTAGAAACGCAAGTGAAAGCAGAATTGAAATTGTATACATTCTAAAAATTTAGTTTTTAATTTGTGCTGCCATCTACCGGAAAATAATTTAATTTATCTGTAGATTAGAATATTTAGTAAAAATAAAGTGGATATTATCGAGTTCCTTCCTATTTAATAATGTTCTTTAAACGATGAGTTTTAATCTCTTTTAATTACTGTCAGAAAGACGAAATTTGAAAGCTATTCCTTCATTTTAATACATATCAGGACTGACAAACTATTCCTTCCCTTGGAAGCCACATTTCAGAAAGGAATATTCGAAAGACCCTTTTATACAGCATTGCCAGATGGAAATTTTAAATTTCCCCTGATTACATTTCAGTTTCCCCCTGTACGATCTTATTTTCTAAATTTTTTCCCGGGGTAATTTTCTCGGTGGTTTGATTATTGCCTTAGTCAAAGCCATAGTAACCGTTACTGTTGGGCATACGACAAGATTCCCCCCCTCCCCGGGAAAAGGGCACTATTTTGTTAATTATTCTTCAAAAAGAGCTTATTGGGTTACATAATCAGTGATATGCTTTATATGGGTCCAATAAAAATAAATTATAGAACCAGACGCTTTGAGTTGTTTTCCCCAAAACTTCCCTTTAACTAATTTTCGTTCTCAGATTAAAATCCAGATGAAAAATAATCAGTCAGTTTTAACTCATCCATATTTAATTGGGTTTGTGTGAACTACCCTAATAAGTTATCAATCTTTTTTTTTTTTTTTTTGCATTTAGCTTCTAATACGAACTACATTCACAATGCATCCTCAAGAAAATAAAACATTTAAAGATTTTCTTAACAAAATATTTTTTTTTACGTTTTTTGAATAATATTATTAAATTTCTTAACTAACAAAAATAAAATGAAATAATTACTTTTAACTTTAGGTAGCTAAGGTTTACTACTTTAGGGTATATAAAAAAAGGAAAATGGTGCTTATTTTTGGACAATAAGTAGTTTTAGTTTGCTACATTTTGTATACACATATTTTACCTGCATAAGAGCCAAACGCGACTCACGAGTCACGCTATGGCCACCATGGTATATATCATCGTATTGACATTTCATATGATTTATAGAAATATTTTTCAAATGATCTTGTAAAAATGAAAGTTAATCTTTTTTTGACTCACCTTATTTGTTAGTTATAGAATTTTGCATCAAGTAAGAGTTGTCAGAATAAAACGAAATTTTACGTACGTAAGTACAACCTTGATGCAAGTAAGTGATTACAAAATCAAAGCAAAATGGTCATTTATTGCAGGAAAAATTACAAATGAATGGAGGTCTTCATTTTGCATGAATGAGTGATGTTATACGGTCAGCCATTGAGGCACAGGTGCTGAAAACACGCTTTTAATTTGACCAATATCATAGGCCTAAATAATTCCAGATATGCTTCATCGGTGACAAATCTTGGGATCGAGCAGGCCGGGGAATGCTAGAAATGTAGCGAAGATAGTCCTGTGAACTCTTTGCTGTGCGTGGTTGACCATTGTCCTATTGAAAAGTGGCTCATGAGAGCCCTGCTATGAGTGGAAATATATGGGTCTGAAGAATGTACCTCTGAGACATCATGATACCTTGGATCAATGTTAGGGGTGATTGTGTGTCGTATGCGATAGAACCTCATACAATCATACCAATAGTGGTAGCAGTGTGTCGGTGTACAGCGAAGGCAGGATTGAGACGTTTACAACGGGGCCTCCACATATGTACACAATTGTCATCACTGCTCAATTTGAATTCGTATTCCTCGCTAAAGACGACCTCATTCCATTCGGTTGCAGTCCAATCCCTTCGAACATGGTACCGCTCCAAACGCAGGCAATGGTGAGTGGTGTCAATGGCAGTACACGTAATGGGCTCCGCGATAGAAAATGTCCTTCATCTAAGCGCCTTGCGATGCTACAGACTGACACAGAAGCCCATAGTAAAGGTGCTGCTTGTGTAGGGATGGTGGACAATGAGACTGTTGGCGCTATGCGTGGGTGTAGTATGATGTGAAGGTCTTCTCGGCTATTGGTCTGTCGAGGGTGCCTGAGCCTGATCACCGAGTAACAGAAATCTCTCTCGTCCACTGATCCCAACACTTCCTCACAGTAAAGTCAGAATGGCCTAGGTGGCGAGCTACTCTTCGAGCAGATAACTCGTTTGTATCAGCCCAGTGATTGTTCCCCTCTCGAAATCTGAAAGCTGCTCATATTGTCTCCGATGGCGACGTAATGACATCTGTAGATAAAAAGCGTCCCTCTGCAATAAATTAAATACATGCAAACAAGCTCTGCTTACCTGTTTCATAATCTAAGTAGAACGAAGTTCAACGCCCTCTGGTTGCATTACGCAATGTGCACTCGCACAACATTTCGAATAATTCACATATCTACCTGACACGTACCTTCATGCCAAGTTTCGTAACAATTACACTCTCACTTCTTAGTGCGCAAATTTTTAAGACAATGAGTGTTTATTCAGGACAATCATTTTAAATCTGAGAGAATAATGAGTAATATAAATGTAACTCAAAGATGTCTACTACATCCGCAAAAAAAGTTTATGTACGAAATTCACAGTATAAGTGTAGTAGATATAGCTATGAAAAGTACACGGCATTACGAATAATTTCTTCAATTTGTTCATGTAATTATTTTCATTTTAGGTTACGCATCTGTTGAGTTCTTTTGATTTGTCGTCATCGCAAGATACGAAGAGCAAAGTGCTAAGTGGAGGTCAAAAAAGAAAACTATGTGTCTCTATAGCAATGATAGGTGATCCAGAGGTAAAATATTTAATAATACTGTATTTCTTTTCAGTGAAGGATATAATTTTACAAACATAAAGAAAATAAATTTGATTTTTGGATATTAATTCTTGTTTTAGAATTTAAAAAGTCTTAAATTAGTTATTTTATTATATTTTAATAATTATTAAGTTTGATAGCATTTGAATTTCCGGAAATTTACAACTAATTCTATCACTTGCCTTGTATTTATTTATTAAAAGTTTATGAAACTTCCATACAGCAAATACTTCTGTATAATATATGCGGAGATGCATCAAAAAAGGCTTTAAAGCATGTAAACAGAATTAAAAAATACTACATTTAGAGACAAATTCGTTAAGTTATGATTATTTTCCTAGTTTAAGAAAAAATGAATGATAGTTACTTATAACAATTCAGAAGCAAGCATAAATTTTTTAAATTTTTTTCTCAGTTAAATATTTAATAACTTTCCAACAGTTAATTGAATTTGATAGTATGGCATGTTTCTAATAAAATGTTGTCCTAAATATAACAAGATTTTTTATTTTTTATTTTCCTTATTCAAACGCACATTTTGTAGCCACCATAGCCTAGTGATCATGGTCACGAGCTCGAGGTTTGAGCTATTTCCATTAAGTTGTGAGTTCGAATTCCGATGCCACTAGCGAGGTTGATGCACGTTGAAGCTTCAAGTCCTTTGGGCGTGGAATGAGCCAGCTCATCCCTCAAGAGGGATATACCAACTCTCATATAACCTCGTCACTCGACTGAGGTTTAAAATTATGAGATGCGTCGTAATTAGCCCTTACGTTGCTTCTAAGTTCGACGTTAATAAACAATCAGTCGGGTGGAAATTTTTCAACTTTCTATTCAGTGAGACGAATGACAACTTCTATAAATATTTTACAAACACACCATTGAAGAATTATAAGACATCAATGATTTCTTAAATAAAATTGATGTAATTGATACTATGAATACTTGTTATGCATTAGTTACACGTAAAATGAAATGTGATGAATATTATAGGTTCTTCTTCTGGATGAGCCAAGCAGTGGAATGAGCCCACAATCTCGGAAACAGTTGTGGAATATGTTGCAGGATTATACAAAAGCAGGTCGTTCTGTTCTTTTTACGACTCATTACATGGACGAAGCGGAGCTTCTGTCAGGTTTGTTTCTTATTGTTATATGCAGATATTTCCTGTTGTTGACCAAAGGTGCTGGATTGATGATACAATTCGAATACAAAAATGGAATTCGTTGCTGCAGATCTTTAAAAGGAAATCCAATTAAGAATGGTGCTAAGGTTTATGAGATTTTTTAGAAGAATTTGGAACAAAATAGAGCATTTACTGCAAATTAAAGATTATATGTTATGGAGAGTATTGAAAATGGTAGAATACTCCCTGGTTTCTTCAAGAAAAGTATATTTTTCACTTCGTTTTTGGTTGTTTTGAAGACGAATAAGGAGATTCCTACGATATCCAGTATTTCTCCAGCAAAATGATGAAAAGATAATCAACACAGAGGAAGAGACCAGTGTATGGTCAGTAATACTTTCCAAAATATGATAGTTTTCAAATAGTTTCTTATACTCGTAGTTTAAAAGGTGTCCATTTATTTCTTCAGCTAAATAACAAAATTTATTAGGTTATTTTAAGTTAAGTAGGTTTTCTTTAAACTGAATTATTTTTTGCAAGCCATCTTGTTTTATGGATGAATATGAGTATTACTTCTAAAGTTTTCATGCTTTTTAGAATAAGAATTCTTACTGCTTATTAAACGTACCACTCTATCTAGTGTAGATACTGTTACAGAAGTTGCATGAAATATTATCGCTATTTTAGCAAATATTAATTGCTTTTACAGTTTTAAGGAGTGAACATTATTCCTACTGTTAAAAAAATTCATATATTTAACATATTATGAAATACATGTTTGATGGTATAGATCATGTAATTATAAAGCATGTGTTTAATGCTATAGAACAAATTAAAAAATTGTTTATCTTATAAATGATCAATATTTTGCCATCATCAGTATAGGAGATTAGTAGGTATGTATTTTCACATTATTATTATAGGAATTAAGGAATTATATTCATTGTTTTTTGTATTAGAATATATTCTAGACTTTTTATGCATTATATTTTTATAGATTAAATGCTACAGTCATAAAATAAGTGTCTAATCTATTAGGGGGACCGGAAAGTAATGTCGTTTTCTTAAGTTAAATTCACACGACTACATTTTTAAGAAGTTTCTATTTCTAATCAACAATATATTCACCTTCGTTATCAACAACCTTTTGCCATCTAATATACAAATTTTCAATTCCGGAGCGGTAAAAATCAATCGGTTTTTCTGTAAAATATGTCGAGATAGCATTTTGGACATCATCAAAATTTTCTAATTTTTTGCCACTAAGACAATGTTGCAGTGATCGGAATAAATGGTAATCCGAGGGTGCAATATCGGACGAGTATGGTGGGTGAGGCTGTACCTCCTACCCCAATTCGTTAATTTTTTCTAAGGTCCGTTTTGCACAGTGTGGTCTTGCATTGTCATGTTGCAGAATAACTCCTTTTCTGTTGACAATTGACGGATACTTTTCAATCAAAGACTGGTTTACTCGTTCCAATTGTTCACAATAGACATCTGCATTAGCAGTTTGTTCAGGTTTTAACTCTTCAAAGTGAACAACTCCGCGTGTATTCCACCAAACACACAGAAGTGCCTTTTTGGGATATAAACCCGGCTTTGCAGTAGTTCGTGGTAATTCATTTCGGCTTAGCCACTGCCTTTTGCCTTTCGCATTGTCGTACAGGACCCAGTTTTCGTCTCCAGTAATCAAGCGATCAAAAAACGGATCCGTACGGTGCCGTTGAAGCAATACGTTGCAAGTGATGGACCGGTTGGCTTTATTCTGTTCGGACAGATTATGGAGGACCCAAACACCAGCTCTGCTTATTTTTCCAATCTGCGGCAAATGTTCTTGGATGGTTGACCAAGGTTGATTAAGGTTGTTTGAGAGTTCCTCAATTGTTTGACATGAATTTGCTTCCACTTCTGCCCTTACCACGTCGTTATCTAATGTTGTTGGTCTTCCTGATCGATGGGCGACCGAGAGATCAAAATTGCATGATCTGAACTTGGAGAACCATCTTTGGCATTTTCGAACGTCCAATGCGCTTGGATAAGCATCGCAAATGTTTTTAGTCGCAGCAGTTGCGGTATTACCCTTGCGAAACTCAAAAAGCATACAATGCCGGATATGCTCTTCTGGTATTTGGTTGGCCATTTCACCCTAAATTGCAAAAATAAAGTCTAATACTTAATTATTCAGAAGCAAATAAGATACAATAATCTCAAAATCTCTTTGACACGCCTTCTAAGTACGTAATGAGCTACCAAATGACAATCAAATATCGACATGCGCAGAAACGACATTACTTTCCGGTCCCCCTAAATAGGTCAAACTTAAATTGTAAATTATTGTAAATATATTTATATGCTTAAAACAACGATTAATTTTAATAGTTTACGTTATAGGTTTTAATAAAAAGCCTGAAATCACCAAGAGTTTTTCAAAAAATATTTTTACTGTGTTATAAAATTAGTTTAAATGATATAAGTTTTATGATAAACTTTTCAATTTTTTAATGATCATGATTATTTTTAACTTCATCTATATTTAGGTGATTTATCTAGTAGTTTAAGAATTTTTTAAAAGTCAGAATACGAATGAAATTCTGAGGTTATTTTACAAGATAGACGTTTAAGGATTTTGAATGTCTGATACGAAACGTGAAATAATTGTAAAAAAGATATGCAATAAAAAGATGTTTAAAATACTGTAAAAACATTTCATATTGGCTTTTCTTGAAACTATCTATACCATCATTTTTTCAAATTCATAACCTTAACCCAGAATCTCTTACAATATTTTAATCATCTTAAAATCTTAATATTTTTTTTGCTCGTGGGAAAATATGTTTTACCATTCTCTAAAGTTTTGCGTGATTTATAAATTTCCTCCAATTACTTTCTTCACAATACATTGAAGAAACCATAATTTACAATAATCTAAGAGTCAACAAAGGTATTCAATTGCCAATCTTGTTCTATTAAGTACAAATTCTTTATTATTTTAGAAATTTATCACAAATCTGGGGAAACAAATAAATAAAATAAATAAATAAGTAAATTATCGTGAAAAAAATGTTTCAACAGTTAGCTATTTTGTAGTTTAAATTTATTGTGACAAAAACAAGTTTTTCATAATCCATTTAAAGTTATATTGTAATATTTTTGTGATGAGTGAAATAAACTTTTTTTTTAAAACTTTCCTTGAAAATATTAATATCATCAAAAACAGGTAATTATTGCGGTTCTGTTCAAATATATTTTTTTTGTGATTTTTTTTTCTTTAGAAAGCCCTTTTTTTAGGTGATTAGATTATAATTATTTTTAATTTGAACTTCTGAGTATCATTTGTTTGATAGCATTTTTACATGATAAATAAGATTTTGTCTAATGTTAATTTTTACTAAAAGTGTAAATAATGTGAATTATTGTAGTTTAATTGCTGACTTTTAAAAATATAAAATAAAACAACAATCTGCTACACTACTTGATAGTTATTTCTACTCTAAATAACACAATAATTATTTAAAAATTTTAAATATTATTTATCCTAGAAAGAGGTACATTACAATTTATACTCAACTTTTAAGAGGACAGTTCCTTTAGCTGTAAAGCATATCCTTTTATTTTATTTCTGTTATACTGCATTGTAAGAAAAAAATAACATAATGAAGCGTGTATATAACTTACGAAAATGAAGTTGAAAAAGTTTATCACTTTAAAATAAGCCATTTTTATATAAAAGAATTAGGTGTTATATTCATGTTTGATATTTATATTTCAGAAAAGCAATTAATCACTGAAATAATGCCTTTTATACGAATTATATAGATTTTTTTATGTGGAATTGATTGATTTGTGCAAAAGTTTATAAATGCATTGATTGTGATATCATTAAGAGAATATGTTTACATTTCGTTCTGTATATGAGTGGAAATTTGTAACTTAAAATGTATATTTATCATTCATTTAATATTGTCCTCTTGAAATTTTATTTGATTTCAATCAGCTAACTATTTATTTATTGTATCTTTAGACAGAATAGCTTTGCTGAATTATGGAAAACTCCATTGTTATGGAAGACCAATGTGCATAAAACGTCAGTTTGGAGGAGGATATATTATCAAGTATTGAATTTTTTTAGATTTAAACTTCTCTTTTAATTTAAAAGAATATTTTACCTACCGAAAACGAATAATTCACAGAAATATATGCAATAAAGTTTGAAACATTACATAAAATTTGAAGCATACATTCTGTATCATTAGAATGTAAATAAGAGTTTGGCTTTATTAATGTGGTTATTTTTTGATAAAATTCAAACAGTTTATTAAAAATAATATAAATGTTTATAATATTTATTACATAAAGAGTTTCAAAGAGAATTACAGTTCAAAATGAAAAAGTTAAATTATTACAAATGCATTTCCCTCTTGAAATTTTTTTTGAAATAGCAAGTTATTTGGAAATCATATTAAATTATGTTAACACAAATAAGAAATCTTTTTTAATAAAATGTGATACACTTCTGAAAAATCCCATTAAAATATTACATTGGCTTAATTAATCTAAATTATCACTGAATATTTAGTTAAACAATTTTACAATTTTAAATCTCTACAATTGAGTGTGTGTGAAATGAAATTTTTGCAATACAATCTGAAGTAATTTTATATACAAAGTAATTGAGCACAATGAAATAAATTATCAAATATTAAGCTGAATTACCTTCTTAACTTACAACCTTAGAGTATGTTTTTCATAAGAGTCGATGTAGAGAAAAAAGAAGCTTGGTTTTCAGTTGAAACATTAAGAATGTTATTAGTTTCTAAAATAATATTTCCTTCCATTACTATTTTATGATATAAATTGAAGGGTGATTATTATTAAGTGTAGGGAAAGTAATTTAATCAGCTTAGTTTCTTTTTATATAATAATCCAAAAATAATTAAAATAAATGGAATGAATTTTTTTTATTTCTTATGTCAAATTAACGTAAGCAGGATAAAATTTAGTTTTGTTTATTTGACTGAATTTATAAAAAAATATATATATAGCTTAAAGCATATATGCAATTAACATAGTTTTTTCGAGGTAAAAGTATCTGAATGTTAGGTAATACCTGTAACAATATCTGAGTTTTATATGCTTAAAAACATTTCTGAAATTTTCAATATTTGGTTACATTGATGTTTACTTTTTCAAAGTATTCATCTTAATTTTTGCAATGAAATTTAACGTCATTTAAGATGATTTCACACAAAATATATGCAAATGCTCTCATTTGAGAAATAGAAATACCAATATTATTAATTTGAATTTTATTTTTTATTTCAGAATTACTCTACGTTCGGAAGCTTCTATGTATTGCAAATCGGATCTGATTTCTATATTAAGTAATCTTTCTTCAAGGCCTAAAATCATCTGTGCTTCCGATGCAGAAGTAATTGTAAAATTACCTTCTTTTGATGTTGCATGTTGCATTGAATTCTTCAGTCAAATGGAGAAACATTATGTCGAAATGGGACCCGATTGCTTTACTATAACTGTATCTGCTTTGGAAGAAATATTTACACAGATTGCAGGTAATATATCTTACTTTTATAACCTATTTTTCCTTCATGGATGTGTAACATTATAACAATTTTTCACTTCGTCCCAATTATATACTAAATGCGGAACAATTTTGATTTAAGCTAGAATTTTGCACTTCAAAGTTTTTCGACAAAATAAAATCGTTGTTTGATTTAGCATTAATTAAAACCGAAGTAATTATAACTTCAGTTTTGATTCATGATGTACATTCATTCATTTCATAGAAATCATACTTAATACTATGGGATTTATTGAATGTTTACAAAATTTGATTACCAAGAAGAACTTATCATTTTCGTTCAAACTTTATTAAGCATTTTGAAAATTTGAAGTACTTTACTTGAATAAAAGGATGTATCTTTATAGTAACGTTCAAAATGATGATATTAAGGGGAACCAATGAGCTTTACGATTAAAACTAATCCAAATGATTTAAAATTAACGCAATTAAAGTTTTTCGTGTGACATGGATGAAACTGGGATCTTTTATTCATATTTAAATTAGTAGTTTTATTCATTTTAAATTAGAAATCATGCTTCAGATCTTTTGATCACTTTTAATAATCTTTTCATATAAAACATTTTTTAGACTTTGTTCAATGAACATAAACATAAGGGAAAGTTACTTCTATTAGAATTTTAAGAGAAATAGGAAACAGAAGTCATAACAGAAGTTCGCAATTTATGCTGTCTTCGCATTATGCTACGGAACCCGACCTCAACACAGAACTAAGTTTGTGATAAAAAAAAAAAAGAAGAAGCCCGAATAATAAATTAAGCTCGAGTGGTTATAATAAGTATATTTATTTATGATACTATGTTCTTAAAATTTCGAAATATTCTCCAAATATACCATTCTTTTCATTTATGGATCTAGATAGATATTATAAATATACTCTTATTTTTCAATTTTGATTATTTGTTTTACATTTAAAATTTCCTATTATTTATATAAACTTTTTTACCATTAGAAGGAGCTTATTTATTTTTTAAATTATTTGATATTTAGGAGATGCTGAAGAGAGACCTGAATATTCAGAAAGATTACCTGATGATGACACTGACAAAAAGAGTGACGCTACCTCTCTTCAAAATGAAACTGATAGTATCAATAACCAATATAGCTACTTCAGAAGTTTCGCTATTCTTCTTCGCTATAGAGCCATTTTACTCATACGGAGCGTTTATTCTTTTTTTCCGTTGGTAATTCCAATATTCAGTTTGTTAATGCATGCATTCTTTCAAAAGATGCTCGAAGAAAGTACCTCACAGATTTCCCCCGAATTTTATAGACATGAGGTTATTCATGTCGTTAATTCATCAGGTGAGTAATTCACAATTTTCAAATTAAGTATCTTCATTTACGTTTATATCTAAAAAAGGTTATTTAATTTTATAGAAAAAAAAGTGTAATTTGTAGGAATTTAATGGCTTGATTGATAAAATAAATTATCATTAAATAAGATCTATTTTTTGTGATAGAAATGTAACTAACGAGTTGTAAAATGAAAGTACTTTTAATACATAATTCATATCAGTTAAGAACTGTGAACTACAAGTGTAGTCACTCTTTTTTTCCATGGAATAAAAACAACTATTTATGATTATTTAAATATTGAAAAATGAAAAAGTGATAATGAATAAAATAGGTATTTAGATAATAATGAATAAAATATGGATTTAGATAATAATGAATAAAATATGGATTTAGATAATAATGAATAAAATACGGATTTAGATAATAATGGATGAAATATCAATTTATAGAAAAAAATAAACTCTTGTTAAAAATATTTCTAATAATTCTATTATCTCCAAATTTTAAGTTAATATCAAACAATCTAAATTTGGAGGAATCAGATTTTAATTACAGGTTAAATTTATTTTGAAAAACTATAAGGTCATCTATATATCTAAGCGATGTGAAATTATTGTAGAGTATAATTTTTTGTTCATAAGAAAATAAGTAAAAATTGTTAAATAGCTGGTTCACCCTGTGGTATTTGTTTAATTTGTTTACATTTTTTTATCATTATAAAAATATAATTTTTTTAAAAACAAGATTGATAAAATTTAAATTTTTTACGAGGTATAGAACGCTTAATTTTTCATTTTCTTAAAGTTAACTAAAAGAACATTAATTAAATCCTCTGCATATATTGAACTAAACAAATTTTCAAAATCATAGCTATAAATCGTGTAAATTTCATTCATGTCATTGGCATAATTAATAATTCAATTACTTTTCGTAATAATAACAGTCTTACCTAAACCATCTACATTTTTGTAAGATTTTATCAGCAGTAGTATTGTAAAGTATCTTGACCATTAGTCAAAGTTCTAAATTTAATAGGTACTTTATGAAATTTAGAAGTTAAAAAGAGATGCGAGTAAATTTTACAATATTCGTTGTATAATCTGTTCTCTTGTAGAAATTTTAATTATATTGGTAATTTATCTATCACTATTGTGGTTATTATGATGAAAAGTATTATTATTAACACGTTATTTATTACATCGTAACAAACATTTTATTTTTTGCAAATAACAGCATAGTTATATGGAACCCTATCATTATAACAATTAATGAACTTATCCTTGTCTACGAAGTTTTTATAACATTTTTAGATCCCTAAACTTAGTACTCTATTTTGTCTTAAAATTCTGATATTTAATCTCTCTCGAAGCTTTTAAATAATTTATTTATATTATTTAAAAGTTATGATAAGTAAATTATATTTAATAGCCAAATTAGTTACAAATAATCAAATGTCATCGATAATTTTTCCCCCTTAATATTATTATTATTGTTATAAATTATAAGTTTGAGCCTCTCCCACGTTACTTCATTCATAATCTCTCTAAAGCTTTTATCCTTCACAATATCTAGATTGCCTGTAATCACATGTTGGAATTCTTTGTTTATATATTCTTTACAATCCTAAGAATTACATTCACTATTCCTCTGTAAATTTTAAGAATTATTATAAATATAAATCTATGATCTCATATTTCAATTAAATTTAAAAGTATTTTAATACTAATTTTGTTAATAGGAAAATTTTTAAGCTGATTAAAAATTGTAAACTAATTTATAAAAGGAATTATTCATAAAACTAATACTACAGAACTCTATTTTCTCATTATCATTATTACTATGATCAATTTTATATTTCTGAACTAAGAATTTACACATATGTTTAACAATATGTAAGTACTATTTTTTTTTATTTACATTATTAAATAAATACCTTCAATTTTAATTCCTCTTTTATTCATACTAAAAAGGAAGTATTCAATACTTTTAATAATGAAGTTCTTTTCAAATTTATTAAAGTATAAATCTTTTTAATAACATGCATGCCATGCTTTCCGTTTTGCTATTTCTTCCCCTATTATTCCGTTTATAATTAATTTTACTAGAAATATTGGCATATTTTAAAACCATAATTTCATAATTTCCATATGCAAAAGCCATTTTGTATATATATATGAGTGTGTGTGTGTATGTATAGATAAATAGACATTAATATATTTAATTATAATTATGGTGCGGATTCGAAAATGATGGAACAATGTGCGTGTGTGTGGGATCGGTAAGGTGATTATGTGGATGAATATCATGGCCATGTGGTCACTGGAGATTTGAATTTAATTAATGATCAAAAATTAAGTAATATAATGAAGAAAGAAACAGGCTGCAGATTCTTATTAACAGAGAGTAATTATGTGGCTAAAAACGAAATATGTAAGGATCTTGATGACTTTATAATCAAAATATAAAAAAAAAATGTTAGTTATAGATTTGAAAATAGAATAAAAAATTCAAAGATATTAGACCTTCTATAGGAAATCCACAAAAAAAATTTATAATTGTATATGTAGATAAAGTTCCTGGAAACTTTGCATTTATTTGTAGTCATTTTTGCTTTAAAAAGATGGATGAATATTTTCAAAATAATGAAGATTTCGTTCTGTCAAAGAATGAAAACAAAAAAATTATTAATAGGTTAGCTGTATTTCATAAAACACTTGGTTTACAGTTCAATAATAAAAAAATTACCTCATGTTTTCTTAACTTCTAAATTCTATAAGAACCCAATTAAATTCAGAATTATAACATAAATGAATAGAATACATACATAACTAAATCTGGTAAGATCTTGCAGAATGCGTTAAATAATATTTTAGAAAAACTTGAACAAACCCCTATTATTAAAAATATTTTAGAATTAATTAATTCTATAGGCAATATCCAGGTTTTAATTGGATAGTTTTTAATTGAAGGGCTGTTTTGGATATTTTAATTGGATATTTATGATGGGAAATTTAAATGGATGTTTTTGATTGAAAAGTTTTTAGGTAAAGGTTATTTTATTTGAATAGAAAATATTGAGTTTTTCTTAAAAATTTTTTTAAAGCAATTGAGATATCTTGTCTTTCATTTTTTTTCTTTGCTTCCTGTTTCTTTTCTTAAATTTACAAATTGAATTTTGGAGTAATCCAATTTTTACCCAACAAATTGCATTGGGGGAGGGTTGGTACCATAGAATCTGTTTAACCCCAAGATTCAATCCCGAATCTGAATGTGCATGTTTTGTTAGGTATTCAAATTATTCATTTTGTTTCAAATTTTATTTGAATTTTTACTAATTTATTTTACTTATTTCAATAAAGGTTTTCTTCTCTTGTTGATTTTTTGGATTTTAATTGTTCTCTTATTTTTATGTTTTAATAATAATTTCATTGCTTTATCTTATATATATATATATATATATATATATATATATATATATATATTCTTTAGGACAGCTCTGTTTAAGGGCACAATTTATGGATGTCCCTTATTAAGAAATATTACTACCCATGAAAGCTTTTTTGATTAATTTAAATTCAATTTCCGTTTTCAGGACAGCCTTTGAAAAACTTTGAACGAGCTTTATCAAAGCTGGAGTTGAACTTTATTCTGAAGGAACCAGGAGATATTTTGCATGATGAAAGTTATGTTAAAGTTGATATTTCTCGTTACGAGCTCTCATCTAAAAAAGTAACTTATTTAAGATTGTTTGCTTATCTTGTTTTCTTTAGTAATTAGGAATTATTTTATCTTTAATTCAGTAACTTTTTTTTATCTTTATTTCTTAATTTTTTTAAGTAGAACAATACTTAAATTTATTAAAAAAAGGAAAAAAATGAATTTTTATTCATTTAATTTACAAACAAAAATTAATATTCGTTAAAAAGAAATAATTAATAATTATACATGTAATTAAAGTTTTATATCACATTTTAGCGTCTTCGTATATTAACCAGTGTATGTATTCTATATTCATAAATATATTGCTCTGTTAAATGTACACATTCAAATTAATTACATTTTTGATATTTAATTATTTACCTTAATATAACCATGCATTGCTTATTAAATATAAGAGGAAAATAAGATATATTTTCAATAAGCAATATAATAAACTCTAAGTTGAAATTATTTTTTGCAGTTTGATGTGAAGTGGAGTTGGGATATTTCTTTGAGAAGGATATATGCTCTTCCTATTCTGCAGAATTTAATATCCAATATCTTGTGGGTAACATATATTGACTATCCCGACAAATTGATCCAAACGACAATTCATCCAATCGTGAAAGTTGATCTGAATACAAAATTCGTTCTTTCGAAGAAATTTCTTACATTGTGTGTAATAAGCTTTTGCATCGTTCTCATATCAGTGGTTATAGGCTTGGAAGCAGTTAAAGAGAAAGAGGTATGTAAAATATCTCGAATTATGGAGTTAATCAGTGTGCAATACATTTTAAAATATTGTAAGTATTTATAATATC
>BMAW01019136.1:324412-339107 GCA_019974015.1 Nephila pilipes
TATATATACAGGGGTTGGACAAAAATATGGAAACACCTTTTAAAAAACATGTTTCTTTGCTTAATATGGTGTAGGAAACCCGTTGGCATCCAAAACAGCTTGCAGTCTTCTCGGAATGGATAAATACAGTTCCTGTATGTGTGCCAAGGGAATATTATACCATTCTTCCTGCAAAACGGTGGCAAGTTCAGATAACGATGTTGGCGGTGGATAACGAGAACGCACTTTCCGTTCCAATGTAGACCACAAAGGTTCGATAATATTCAGGTCTGGTGACTGTGGTGGCCAGGGGAGATGGGACAAATCCTCCTCGTGCTCAGAAAACCAGTCCTGGACAATGTGAGCTGTGTGAACAGGGGCTTTGTCGTCTTGGAAGACACCATCACCATCGGGGAACAAAGTTTGTACCATGGGATGATCTTGATCTGCCAAAATGTTCACATAAGTCTTGGCAGTCATGTGCCCTGACACAGTTATCATGGGGCCAGCAGAGAACCACGATATGGCTGCCCAAACCATAACAGAACCCCCGCCATGTTTCACTCTTGGCAACAAGCAGTCTGTATTATAGGCTTGAGATGGCGTTCTCCAGACGTAAACTCGGCCAGAAGTGGGAAACAATGTGAAAGAAGACTCGTCAGACTATATTACACGCTTCCACTGCCCCATAGTCCAGGCTTTATGACTTAAACACCACCTTTTCCTGTTACGGGCATTAGCATCACTGATGAGTGGCTTCTCAATTGCAGCACGGCCAGAAATTCCCTGTTTATGAAGCTCCCTTCTAATTGTTTTGGTACTCACAGGGTTCTGTAACACAACATTCATTTCAGCAGTAACTTTTGCAGCTGTGGTCTTCTTATTTTTCGTCACAATTGCCCTTAATGATCGTCTGTCACGATCACTCAGCACACACTTTCGTCCGCGCTGTGATTTAGCAGATGATGCTTTTCCGCTTTTCAAATATGCGGAATAAATCTTCGATACAGTACCTCTTGAAACACTAAACACCTCGGCTACCTCGCTTACGGAAGCACCTACCATACGTGCTCCAACAATTTGCCCACGTTCGAAGTCTGTTAACTCTGACATAATGCAATGACAACCTCACATAACAGTACTCCGACAACAACTGAACTGTTTAGCACATTTACGAAGTTGTATAGGTGGCGTTAGTAGTCAAAAACGCCAGCGCCACCTACATATTTCATTAAAATCAATCTTTCTTTTCAAACATGCATTTTACAAGGTGTTTCCATATTTTTGTCCACCCCCTGTATATATATATTGGCTCTCCATTCCCTGTCAACAATTTGCCACAATTCACCTTCAGAAAGTGGTAGTGGCAGGGTCTGCAAATGATATCTATTCACATCCCAAATGTGTTCAATTATTGAGCGATCAGAAGAGATCGGTGACCAAGGAAGCCCCTGTACAGCCTGCAGAGCACATTGGCTGATACGAACAATATGCGGTTGAGTGTTATCCTTCTGATAACGGACATTAGGCACCCCCTGAATGTACGGAAGTGTCACCGGCCACAGCACATCATTCACATATTGTTAGTCCGTGATAGCGCCCTGAATAATACGAACTAGAGGGGACTTGGAATCGTACGCAATCGCCTCAAATCATCATGCGGCGTTGTCGCGCGGTGGGGCGTACCACAATTGCTGCCGGATTTGATCTGTCTCCATGTCGACGCCACTCTTGTACACGGCGATTATCATTGAAGAAACAGAAGTGTGTCTCATCTGATAACACTACCCTGTGTCATCCCATCATACATATCCCTCGAGCCCGTCACAATAGAAGATGTTGGCGTGTACGCTGTGGAGTCAATGGTAATCTTCTTAATGGACGCCATGAATGCAGGCCACTATCGAACAATCGACGTGAAATGTTTCTGGTGGATATGGGAACTTTCAGGACATGTTGAACATGTTGCAGAATGGAGGTAGAAGTGGCCCTGATCCGCCACCGCTTGTTGGCGGATGCGTGGTAGGCGTGCGATGTCACTCTGGCTGCATCGACATTCCTCAAGCTTGCCACACTTCCTTGTTCCAACCATATTTGCCACAGCGGTGCACTATGGATGCGTCCAGGTGTGTGTCTGCTGAGGTTTGCTGTATGGACCAATTTGCCCTCTCAGTTCGATCACCAGGCCCCTCGGAAAATTGTATATATATATATATGTAATAAAATTCAGTTAAATTAATTAAAATCAATTTTTATCTTGAGTCATGGATAAATAATCAATCTATGTTATCTTACGAATTTCATTTCATTTCTTGAACAAACTTACTATTTTATTCTGCAAGCACGGACATCACTCATGTGAATTGGAAAATCAGGAAAAAGTCGAAAAAAATGGCTTACAAAACACTGTTATTTCCACTCAGCCATGGACGTCGTGTCTAATATGCTAGCGGCTCAGATGAAAATTTGTAGTATAATTCATATATGTGAAAGTTGCTTGGTGTAATTTGGATTGGTTTTAGAATGAGTTAAATTTAAATAATGTTAAGGCAAAACAATAATGTGATTTCATAATACAATTTTGAAATAATACGGTTCACGAATCTAATTACTGTTTTATACGAGTCTTTTTTTTACTCTAGAATGAATACCCTCCAAAAAAAACTTTAATTCTAATTTTGGCAATGTAATCAGAAGACGGTAGGTATATGTCCACTCATGTGGTAGTGACTTAGACTACTTCATAGCTTGTTTAATTTATATTCTGGAGTTACGGGGAATACGCGAATTTTATAATCATTTTTTCTTTATTTCGTTGTACTTCAACTTGAACCCAGCAATTCGTTCTTCTGCCATTATCATAGAACCTCGAGAACTGGAAAAAGGAGATGACTATAACCAACGAAATTCGCCGAATTTGGTAAGGAAGGGAAAAAGGCGTGCGAAAAATTTATTTGTTTCATTATATGTACGCACCTTTTGTTCTATGAGCTCATTAATTACACCCATTAATGAAACAAAAAAATTCTATCACGTTTATATATCTCCTTTCAATCCCATTAAAAATGATTATTTACTAAGAATTCATGATATTAAAGACAGTGCAGTTAATGACTCTTGGAAATGATTAAAATGATTCTCTAGTTAGGAATTTAAAATATTAATTGTAGTGCAATCACCAATACTGTTTGAGATATTCAACATTTGAAATCATTCAATGGTTTTATTATTGAATTAAGCCTTGTTTCATAACAAAAGTGAAAGGAAAAATCCTAATATTAAGCAACTTACAGTATTTTCAACAAACGAAAAGGTTTCATTTCGTATAATGTATGAATTAAAGTTCTTAGAACATTTATTTGATCATAGAATGACAATTGAAGTAAACATGACTGTTCTGATGCAGAAATTATGAACAGGAAGTTCAAAAGACTTTCTTATTTTTATTCATATGCTCTGGAGAAGAAGAGGATGACTAAAAGTCAAACTCTCTAAAAAATATAACATAGACTATATCTTAGGAATTCAAAAAGTTATCCGATGATAAATTTTGGAAAAGTTTCTTTTACCCCAATGAGCAGTTTGAAAAATTGATGAGCATTATAGAACTTCAAATGTACAGTATTCCCTCTATAATTTGGCACTTCACCTTTCCGGTCCTGCCAGAAACTCGGCATTTCTACAGACTGATTGATCATAAATAATTATTTTTCGTTTTCTACATCAATGGTATAACATAAACTCTCAATACAAAACGGTACCCTTTATGTAGTTTAGTTATTTCGTTTTGAATGGGGTTTGTACTTTGTTATATATATATATATATATATATATATATATATATATATGTGTGTGTGTGTGTGTGTGTGTGTGTGTGTGTGTGTGTGTGTGTGTGTGTGTGTGTGTGTGTGTGTGTGTGTGTGTGTGAGTGTGTGTGTGTGAGAGTGTGAGTGTATGTATGTATGTGTGTGCGTGTGTAACTTAAAAGTGAGTTTTGTTTCCTCGTAATAAACTGAATCTGTAATCATACATTCCGAAAATCCTACCAAAGGTCTTCTGAAATTCAATATTCTAAATAATTTTATTTTCACAATAATACAATAGTAATTTTGATGAATTTATTTCGTTAATAAAATAAATTAGGAAATACAAAATCGCTACTCAGAATTTAAATTTAACTCTACTAGTATTTAAAATATCAAAATAATATAAGTGAATAACTCAAAAATTATAAGCCATCGATAAATATCATGAAATTTAAAAATAGTAACTTTAAGAAAAACAATTATTTAACTGAATTATTTGAAGTTACAGACTTTTATATTTTTAACACGGCTTGAGATATGAGGCATATTTGAAAGTGCGTATGACATAAAACATTCCAGATTGTTCCAAAATTCAAAATTTCATTGCATGAATCTACTCTAGCTTAAAATTAAGGAACATGGTAATTTAAGAATCAAACCTTATGCAGAATGATTTTTAGTCACATTATTAATTATTATATTTTTTATACGTTTAATCACTATAATTCTAAATCTTTAAAATTTAAAAATTCTTAACAAATTCATATAACGTACTTTTGCAAATTAAGATATAATATTAATAATTATTCTGACATTAAAAATTGCAGACACAGTATTGGATGTATTTATTCTAGAAATTAATTAATTTAAGCAGAAAATATTAATATCTTAAAACAGAATGATATCCATAAGGTAGTATAGTCAAATATTAATCTATTATAGTAGCCTATTCCTATTGAAAAAAATCCAAGCCGAGATGTTATTCTTCCACATCTTGCAAAAATAATCTTAATTTATTGCAAACGAGGGTTATGAAATCGAAACTTTTGTTTTGTTTGATTTCAAATAAATATCATTTTGCTTAACGAAATAGTTTTAGAAACTTAATAGAAAATCATTCGAAAAATAAAATTACGGACCTTCTACTTCTAATATTGCTGCCAGTCAAATATCTTGCTGAAACTTTATATACAAATTATTACGGCTTTTATTTGAAAAATAATGTTGCTGATTGTAATAATTCTAAAGTTTATTACTAGCCATATTTTATAGAAAGGAAATTATTCAAATTATGCATCAACAAGAAAACATTCAGGTCAAAAGACAAATTTCCGAAGTGTATTTTAAAATCATAACTAGAAGTCTAAATTTTAAATTCATTCTTGCTTATTGAAGAAGCAAAATATTTATGAAAAAATTACAAAATCTCATGCTCTAGAATCTCTTTGCCAGAATTCAGTAGAACTAAATGCAAACAGAGCCACACATTAAGAAGATCAACAGTAACAAACAATAAGTATTAATAAAGCATATCTAAGTAGGAAAGGAAATATTTTATTTGAAAATAGTGTAGTCAGATATGAACAAAAATTAAGTCTCTTCTTAACAAATAGTAAGTACTTGCTTAGAGAAGGTTTAACAATGAAGAATAGAATAAAAGGATTAAAAATAAAAAATGCTATGATCTAATATAAGGGAACTGAAGGTTTATTGTAATAATCTGTGTCTTTTGAAATAATCAGGCATCTTATTCATTGATTTTACAAGCTTTTCCCCTTCAATTCTCGCTAAAATATTTCAAGATATGTATCAAAGAATTTAAGTCATTGAAATGATTCTTAATTTCAAAAAAATAAAGTATATTTCTTTATGAAATGCACCATAGTAATTCCTTAGATCAGGGGTATTAAAATTTTTAAATTTTGAAGAATCCTTTGAGCTTACCATTTTCTTTCATTCTCTTGACCAAAGAGTAAAAATATAAGATATCAAAGGTTAATCCTTTTTAAATTTATGAAATTATTATTACAGCTCAATTTTAACACAACAGAAGCATCTTAATACGATAATGAACTGAAATGTAGCTTAATAGGTATTTTTTTGTTTTCTAAAATATATTTTATGAATAATAAATAAAAGCAACAATATTTTAAATTATGACAGATTATAAAAAGAAAGTTTTTTTAATGACTTAGCTGTGATTGTTTTGCAAAGTATTCTTACGTCTAGAATAATTGTTGAAATCTGATACCTAATGGCATCTTCAGCATCCAGCCTATTTCTGTATTTTGTTTCCATCGCAGCTTACAAAAAGAACGAATTTTCGCCTACACAGATTGAAACATATGACATTCTATGTTTCAGAACTCATTTAGCAATTTCAGGATATTCTTTTCTAATGTCAGTTCAAAAATTCATAATATCAACTTGACTAGAATTTAGTTTCAATTGAGTGTCGGTCGATATATCAATTTGTTGTTCCCTTTCTTGTATGAGTTCGGAGATCTCGTAGTCTTGAGAAGGAATCTGGATCCAAAATAATTTTTCATTTTGAATAAGAAATATTTTTTGAATAGAAAGAAATGTTTTTTTCGGATTTAATAAATGTTACATCAAAGTAACTTTTACATTTTTATCGGCATTAGCATTACCGGCTATTAAAATACTATGCAAATTAGGAAAGCATTTAATAATGTCTTCCAAAATGCAATCTGCCTAAAATTTCAATTTCATGATAGAGGCGCCAATTTTACTTTATACCTTGAAAATCGTGAAATAAGTGGTCAAATAAAAGGGCGATTTTTCACCTGAGCCAAAGAATGGAGACTAAAATGTGATTTAAAGCGTCTTCATTAATGTATTTGAAGCACTTGACACATACGAAATTTAAGATTTTATTTTATCCATAAAATATTTATTAGCCTGCGAAGAGGCTAGTGTTTTAGTTAACCTAAAAATTGCGTACCTGTCCACTTTTCAAAAATTTATCCTGTTCTTTCGTATGTTTTTGATGTCTACTTTCACCAGTAACGAGCTTAATTTTCAAAAATACGTGAATTTTTTATTGGATTGAAATAAAATATTTGTAATATATGTCTGATACCAGCTTTTACTACTAATGAACCCAATTTTCAAAAATGTGACGTTATAAATTTTTTCTAATTTTTTATTGGTGAAGCAAATATAAGGCTTAAGCATTTTATTTACTTATAGATTTATGTGTTACCTTAAATCATATGTAAATTGGAATCAAGATATGGTTGAAAATAAATAACATTATTCATTATTCAGAATTTTAAGACAGCTTTGAGGCAGCCATTTTTTTAGCCACCCAAGGGGCTATTGTTTTAGGTTGATCTCTTTTGGCGAACCAGATCAATTTTTTATCGTCTGCTTCAATTTTAATTACATTTAGCTTAACATATTAAATTTGTTAATTTATCGTTTATTTTAATTTTAATTACATATATCTGATATAATATTCAATTTAATAATTTATCGTTCGCTTTAGTTTTAATTACATTTTCGATTAATTACATTACGATATTTCCTCGTTTACTTTAATTCTTATATTTAATTTAGTAATTTGATAATAATTATAAAAAGAAGCACACCTTTGGTAACTAAATCAGTTCTTTGCAAAAATTTCCATAAAATTTTTCAAATTTATAATTATTCTTACAAGCAAACTGCCTTGAAGAATTCAATCTCTTATAAAAATTAAAATTTTACCGAAGTTTTGTCGCTTTTATAAAGCAAATAGTGATCTCTTACGGATTCCCTGTCAATGTTCCAGAGAAACCTAGGGCTCCACAGAACTCAGGTTGAAGACCTGTTCCTTCGACGGTCAAACCTAAATTGTGTAAATAAATTCAAAATTCTTAAGCAACACAGAAGAGAAAGATAAAAACGATGGTATTTGTGATTATTCGCATCAGAACTATTTTCTTTTAAGTAAAGAAACAAAAATCCAGCAAAGGGTTTTTAAAAATATTAATTTTTTCCCATTTATCGTGTAGCCACTATAGCCTAGCTGTCATGTACGCGGTCTCGAGGCCAGAGCTGTTTTCGTAGTATGGGATGTTTTGTGGTATCAGGGATAGTAGACTTCTATCCCTGATACCACAAAACATCCACCGTGTAGTGGGGCTGATGCACTTTAAATCTGGTCGAGTTCCCCAGTTCTGCCATTGGTGTAATGTGAAAATTTGGAGAGGGGATGCCAACTCCGGTGTCGTTCTCGTCATATGACCGTGGTTTAAGATCACAAGGATTGTCACCAATATTCCTCATGTTGCTTTCCAGTGCGACGTTGATAAACAATCACAACACCAAGTATCGTGCATAAAAGATCAGTGACATTAATAACAATTATTATAAAATGGGAAAGATTTTAACTTTTTATTGAAAGTGTACACAATTGCCATGATATGTTTATTATTATACGAAGTAAGGTTATATTGTAAAAAATATATCTAGTTTTATGTACAAATATGTGGGTGATGTTTCCTTGCTTGTTTGTTTATTGGTTTTAAAATATCAAATTATTTTTGTGCACAGATATGCGACTTATTATTTAACAGTTTGCTCCATCTGAATTCTTTTTATTTGATTTTCTCATGGAGAATATTTTTTTAAAATTTAATTGTATAATTTTTTTTTACTTTAGCACAGATAATTGCTTGATAAGCATGCGCAAATTATAAATATGTCTACGTTATTATTCATTTTTAGTCAAAAAATTCATAAACTAAAACTTAAAAAAAAATGAGCTTTTTGCACATGATAAGAATCACTTATATATTTGTATTCTTTTATGCTTCTTAAATAATGATTTTTTTTTCAGAAAAAAATCATCTGGCTTATATCGAGAACCAAAGATAACTGCAAGACTTACTGGATGTCGACATTCATCGGACATTTCGTGCTATGCACTCTTTCTTTCATAATTATGAAACTTGAACTGAAATTACTTGAGTTGGATTCAGATATTTACACTCCAGTCTGGAACGCATACTTCTTAGCCTTTCCAGGCTGCCTCCTTTCAACTTATCTCATAGGATTTGTTTTCAAGACCTACAAAAGTGCAGATATTGGGATGACGATATTTATACTCTTCGTAAGTATTCGATACAACACTGTTAACAATGAATTATAAAATACATTTTTGTATTGTAAATCAACGTAACACAAATAATTATGTATTACAAATTGTAGCTTAAGATACCACGTAACATATCAATCTAAAATTTGCAGATTGAAAAACTATGATAAATGGAACTAAAATATAAGTAGCCTTAATGCTGTTAATAGAAAATTAAGAACAGACAAATTGGCGTTCTAGGACTTGTTAATGAAAATCAGGATTAATGAAAATCAGGATTAAACAAAATAATCTATAAAATGACCCGATGTATATAACTAAGCAGATTGTACAGTAAAAAGAACATGTCTTTTGAAATAAATACAGGGTTGTACAAAATGAATCATCCGATTTCAGAATACTATATTTTCATAAATAATCAACACAGAATGATAAGTAATACACAAATGTAAAGGGAAAATATAGAAATGTTTCTTACAAGTGCTCGATATAGCTTCGTTTAGTTACACGTATAATAACTATTCATCTTTTAAAAACCCCTGAGGAAGGAATCGCAGTGGATTATATCAAGCGACTAAGGTGTCCCGCTGTGTAACATCAAGTCGTATGATCCATTACGGTCAATACAACTACGAGGTAGCTACTTGAAAGCTCGTAAACAGCTTTTGTGAAATTGCTTCATAAAGAACATACGAAAGACTTCTTTTTTTAACAACATGAAGCTTCTTAATTTTTCTTTTGTATTCATGAATTACTTATCATTCTGTGTCATTTATTTTTGAAAGTTTATAAGTTTGAAATCGAATGAATCTTTTTGGATGACCTTGTACCTTAAGCAATAAATTATACAATACATTTTTTTAATTGTAAATCAACGTAAAAGAATAATTATGTGTTACTAATTATTGCTTAATATACCACGTAACATATAAATCTAAAATTTTCATTTTGAAAAACTGTGATTCATGAAATTAAAAAAAAAAAAATAACACTAATGGTGTTAATATAAAATTAAATACAGTAGACCTTCATTAATAATGTTGAAATAGCGTTCTAGGTAGTGCAGATTATTGAAAGACCTGATTAAACAAAATAACCCATAACTAGACCCAATGTATGTAACTTAACCCCCTGTATAATAAACAGAACGTGTCTTTTGAAATAAGACACGACAAAATGGCAAATAATTTCACAAGAGATAACTCTGATAAATACATAACTTACAAATATTTCAGTCGAAAATAAATTACTTACAAACATAATGGTGCAGATTTATCTTCTCTGATCACATTTGATATGCCCACTGGTTTGAAGAAAGCAGTGATCCTTCGTTGTCCTCGTTTAGTGTAAATTTCTTGGAAAATTAATTGATGTAGATACCTCAAACAATATCCAGATAAGGCCTGAATCTTCTTATCGTTAATGAGTTTTATTAAAAAATTAAAGCGATCTTTAATTTCACTATTTCCATAAAATGAAAAATAAAATTGTATCGTCACAGTCTTTAGTCATGGCACAAAAGTGCGTCTACAGTCTTGTGCTCAAAACTCAACTGATATATATATATATATATATATATATATAATTAAATTGATAAAGATTATTATCATTATTATAAGGTTATTTATATTCAAGATTTATAAAAGAAAGAACTTTTGATGAAATTCACGGGATTTATATTCATAAACATATTCCAAATTTCTCCTCAAACCATATGATGGAAACGTTTTGAAAGAGGTGTTTCAGATCTTATGTTATCTTATATCAACTGAATTCAATATCAAGAGAATCACTGAAAATAATCCATTCTATATTTATAGCGAAATTTTTATCGAATCAAACTAAAATAATTGTGCGGAATTTCTTTTACAATACGTCATCAATATATGTTTAAGAAATTACTTTTACCCTGGATATAAGCTTTTAAAATTCCTAAGACATCCAATTAGATCCAATAAGTCCTTGTTTTGTTATTCAGTTTGTATTGAGATAATTTGTTATATTATTTAAATCATAGAGAAAAAATTATTCGTGTGTTAATCTCTGAGGTAAAATGTTATGGAATTGTAAATCTAGAAAATCGTAAACAAGTTTTAATGTCAAAATACACTTATCAAGACAAAATATTTTGAGGATAAAGTGAGTTTGTACAAAACGAAGTAATCAACTATCTTCTTACCAAACGGGGAATAAAAAAGAAAATCATCTCAGCTTTATTTTTCGATATATTCAAATTTTGACTGTGACACAGTAAACTATATTTTTAGATAAGTAATCAAAAGGGAGCGTGGAGATCAGAAAAAATTGACAGGTGTTAAATGCTTCTTAAAAAGGAATATGATGCCCCAACTTAATCAAGCAGAATCGATAGCCTGGATTGTTATTAATTGACTAGAGGTTTCGTAAGAATAACATATTATAAAACGTCGTTTTCAAGTTATGGAATCAATATTGGAATACTGGAACTGTTAGACTAAATAAGAAACAATTATAAGAGAAGCGTTCAATAACACAAATTAAAAAATAAGTATTGCATTCTTACTTTCGAAAGAGACCACTATATGAAGGATTTTGAATCAAACTGTTCTAAATTAAACTATCATACGGGACTATAAACTCATAGAACTATGATTTGTGTTTAGTTCACAGTATAGTACATGCTGCTAACACAGGTTAGGCGCAAAAGTATTTCATTTTGGTAAAAATTAATGTTATAACATTCTCTGCATGAATTAGTTCTCGAAATACAACCAAATATAAAGTTCTTTTGATCTATTCAGAACGAGATACTCAAAATAATTTCGGGCTTCTGTCTGAATGTTTCTTATTTAAGGGAGGTGGAATGATAATGTGGTCCATTATCTTTATATTTTCAGAAATATAAAAAAGAGACTTGCACATAATAAGAAATACATTGCGGAGGAATGATATTAAATAATATGACCACCCTAACATTGTAACAATCGGTGGTGATTTACTGCTCTTGGAAATTACAATACATCTCACTTACCTAGAGATCTATTTAAAAGGAATAATTCAAAATAATTATCCATCATATTCTATAGTTATAAGTTCAATCAAAAATTGGGGGGGGGGGTTCCATCTAGGGAGGTGGCTTAGATCGGGTTCAGCGAGTACTCCTAAAGATAATTCGCTAGCTCTAAAGTTCTATTCTAAATGAGTGGGACAGAATATTTCAATATTTATTCACCTTAAAAGTGTACTTTGTTGCTTTTAGTCAGAAGAAATTGTACCGCTTACTGAAACTTTTTTAAAAGTAATTATGCTTTTTCAAATGTTAGTTGTAAGCAAGAATTGTGCATTTTCTCTAATAAATGAAACGAATAAAATTCAATTATTCATTGTTCTGTGCGTATTTCCTTGTTCTATGTTATAACAATTATGTATAATATATCAATAGTGTCAATCATTAATAATAGTTAATCTGTTTTGTTATGTGTTTTTATATAGTATTATGTGTTTATTATTCTTGTTCAATTCCTTTGAATTGGCTGACGAAGTATAACACATTTGAAGGATACTTCTTTCATTATAGCTGCTAATTTATACCTTTTTTTATAGGCCACGTTTGGTTTATTTGTCGGCTTTTTGATAGGGCAATTGAAGAGACTGTCTTACATTAATATACTGAATGCAGTGGCTTGTTTCATCTTTCCACTTTTTACTCCATTTGGTCTTATTGTCTTTCTTAGTGATGTAAGTACTATATCTTTACAGAATAACTTTAGTTGTTGATATGCCATATTTTTAGGATATATATTTTGATACTAGCATTTTCTTGTACCCTGGAGAAATAAAACTTGGATATCATTAACTTCAAACAGGTGAAAATAAAATAAATAAAATAATAAGATACAATAGAAATAATAAAAAAATAAATGAAAGAAGAAATTCATAACTTAACCTCCCTATTTTAAGAAATCTCTAGAGAAAAGGGTTTGTCAAAAAGCACTAAGAGATAAAGTGAGATAGTCCATGACTCAATTTTATATCACATTGATGGAAAAGAAGAGCTATAAAAGTCCATTCAGAAGTCCTTGTGGACTTCCAACTGGAATAAATCATATAAAAAACTTTTTAAAACGTTCGAAAAGATCTTTCGTTCCTCGTCACGATAAATGTTATGATTTATTTTCATCATCACTTGTTTTTGATAATTTCATAATTATATGTTTTTCCTGTTATTTATTGTGATCTGTGACTTAGTAGACAGATATCGATTTGTATCAAATTAATTGTTACAGATGAATAATTTAAGAAAATATAGAATAACTAAAATAGAATGTAATTCACAGTCAAGTAAATTGTTTCAAGTTTATTATAAAGAAGGAACCTTCTTAAACTCTCTTTTTGAATTTTTTTAAATAATTAGTTTTCGCACTTCGTTAGTATTTTACATTAATTGAATTAATGTATAGTTTTTTTCCCTTTCTTCCTGTCATGAAAAAAATGCATTTTTGCTTAAAAATCCATGTTATTGTTTACCTTTATTCTCATTTATTCGATTATTATTTATTAATTTTGAATTCTTTTAACAAAATTATTGCTTGGAAATCATGTGAAGGTATTTTCTCTCTAATTGCACAAATATGTTAGCTGTAAAACTTATATTATTGAGAATCTGCATATATATTTTTGCGATACAAAAAGTATTAATATCCATTTATCAGAAGTTTTTTTCCCATAACAATACAGATCATTGCAAAGTATGTCTCGCTGACGGATTATTATTTGAATAGATATTTAAAACTCTTTGTGAACATATTTAACAAGGAGATCTATTTTCAAATGTTCCTTAAATTTGCAAATGATTTTGCAGAAGTTGATTTAAATTATGAATATCAGGAAGTAGGTTTAGTGAAAGAAAAACATATGACAAACCGTAAGTACTTTCTTAAAGGAGACTTTAATTATGTAGACATTTGGTTTGATGGAAAAATTTGTACTGATTTCAGTTTCAATAACTTTAAAACTTGGGTAAGATGCAAAAGTTCTTAAAAATTAGGATAATTATAAAAGCCTATACATCTTCTCCAAATCAGTCACAATTCATTAAATAACATTAACGAGTCAATTGTTTTCTCCAGCTTTACAACAGTAGCATTTACTTTACGAAATGGTTAATCATCATTCAAGAAAAGCCCATTAGTAAGAAAGTTTATCAGGTAAAAAGTTGAATTTCAAGTTTTTTAAAAAAGCTGGATTTTATACTCAATTCTGTAAATTTGTTTTGCAGAACAATTAATTTTTTTCTGAAAAATGTTTATTTTAACTTACAAAAGATTAATTTGGTTTATAAGAGACCAACTTTGATTTTTAAAAGGGTGAATCTAATTTGCCATAAATCGGATTTGAAACGTAAGCGTTTCGCTGTGTTTTTAACATAGTATCACCTATCCAAAAAAAATAATAAATAAATAAACAGATGTGCTATTTAAACACTCATTCCCAAGAAGTACATTTACAGAAATGCTTAGAATCAATTATTATTTATATATGATTGAGAAGATTTATAAAGAAGCAACTAATGACTTCTAACACACATATTTTTTTACGTTAATTATTTGAATATGACGGGAAATAATACAGAATATTGATACTATCTTAAAAAAGTTTTAATTTCTGAAGTGAATATATAGAGGACTCATTACATATTTTGTTATTAAATCGGTATTCTATTTTTGATGAAGATTAAATTGTTACATATATGTTTAGTGTTTACACAAGCTATTCGTATATTGGAATTCATTAAATTTTTTTGTTTAGGAATTGATTTAAATCAACT
>BMAW01019136.1:339117-380553 GCA_019974015.1 Nephila pilipes
CATACGAATTGGTATATATGTCTTTATTTAAATTCAAGGAAATATATTTTAGATGTTTCCTCTAATAAAATAGAAGTTCATTAAAACGAATGATTTTTAATAGAAAATATTACTTATTGGTATATTATATTTAATCAGTTATTTATGCACTGTGCTTTGAAAACTTGAATGTTAAGTATTTCTTTTCCCTTATGTTGCAGTTTGATAATCTTCTTCATTTGTAATTTAATTTTTCCTCATTCGTAACAATGCTGTCTACCTGCATTTATAAATGTAGAAAAATTAGTTTAAAGTAAAACAAATGCAACTTAAGAATTTATAATTTGTAGATTAAAAAAGAAAAAGGTTCTTCTCCTTAAATATTAATTTTGTACTTTTAAAAAATACAAAAAAGGCATTTATTACATACCATATGAGGAAATCCATCATCTTTCTTTTTTTTTTACATATTTCTCTTAATCAATTTTATTCAAAAATTTGCCTTTAAATCAACACTTCGTTTTTTTAAATTGAAATTTCAAAATTATTTCTTATTATTCAAATTTAATTTTAATAAATTTTCAGCTGCCGCTTATATGTGTTGTTCATGCGTTTTTGATAATGAACTTAGAAAAATGGAAAGATTTTATTAAAGGAGTAAAGGTACAAAGATTAGAAGAGCCATCTTGGAACGAACAATATAATCAAAAGGTTTGTAATTCTTTAAAATCTTGAAAATTCTAATGGAATAAATGTAGTTTAAATGAATTGTTCGATGTAAAAATTTTATCATACATTTATCATGTCAGGAGTAACTAAAATTTCTTGGCTTCATATCTGGATGAAAAAAATAAATTTTGAATTAGTTAGAAAGACTTCTTTTATTTAATATTTTGTATGCATATTCATATAACTATGCTCTTGTGCTCTGGGTTAAGTTTTTAAATTGCTTTTTAGATTTAATTTACATGTTTATTGTATATCATCGCAGAATCTAGTTATTTATTAATCATATATAACTGTACATGATAAAAGTAGTAGACACATTAATAGGTGATTCAGATACATTTCAGAAACAGAGAGGAATTAATTATTATTTACCACGTTTTTCAGTCATCAGTGGTTCTAAAATCTGTGAGAAAAGTCTATGGCGAGCCACGATGTCCGTTTCGAAAGAAAAAAGGAAAAGTAGCCATTAAGAACTTGAATCTCGATTGTTATGAAGGAGAAATACTTGCTATTATGGGAAGTAATGGAGCTGGTAAAAGCACTTTAATGAAACTCTTGTCAGAAAACAGGGCACTAACTTCTGGTGAGGTAAGTATCCAAATAAAAATAAAGGATTACTTTCAAATATGTTTTTCTGTCCTTCTTCAACTTAGGTTCCAATGATAAAATTCTAAGAAAAACGAATTTTTTGGAACAACCAAGGAACATTCAACATATTCTTTTATTAATATTCAACACATATGAATGTGCTTCATACATACGTTTGTGGTAACAAAAGTCACTAAAATGAGGTTATGTAAAACGAAAAACGAGTTATTCCGAGTCAACAATCTTAATGTGCATTTTGATTTATATTAAAGTTACTAGAGCCTTAAAAAATAATTACATGTTTAAATATTTTACAATTATTTTTTCTTTATCGTTTATCTTGAGGAGCTATAATAAAAACTTGTTTTATTCTTATAAAGGAAAAATATGTTTTATTCTTTCTTTCTTTAAGATTCTGTTAAAAAACGTTTCAAATATAATAAAATTCATTCACGTAATATATATATTTCCTACAACGTGCTAAAAAAGAAAAAGAAAAACATAACATGTAAGAACTACAGTGATGAAAACTTTTTTTTGTTTTAATTTGATATATTTAAAAACATATATTTCACTTACTCTAAATATACTATACACAAAAAAGGTTTTTATTTCTTATAAATATCATTTTAATAGGAATATTAAAGATACTTAAAATTGTGCATCAAAGGTTTTAATTTTCAAAAATAATTTATGTCAAGAGAGTAGGAAATTTATTGTAGTAAATGAGTATTTTTTTCTTCATACATAAAATAAATTTTTTGCAAAAAAAGTGTAAGGAAAATAAAATGCATATTTAAAATGAGAGTTGCTTAGAAACCCAAATTAATTTTTAAAAAAAATGAAAGCCCAAAAATAAATAAAACAGAGTCCATTGAGATATATAAGGGATTTAGAAAAATTGAAATGATGGTAAGTCGAAGATAATTTTTTAAATTATATTATTCAACTAACAATGCTTCGGGAAAAATCACTACTTCCCTTATAATATGGTAAATACGTTAGTAAAATCACATTAAATTCTAAAATTTTTAATAAATAAATGTATTTCTAAGAATATATTTTATACTTAAGTATGTTATATATTGAAAATGTCAGAATTATTTTTGATGTTTTATTTAAATAATTCTTAGTCCTTTTGTAATTAACATTTTTGAATATCCAATGCAGAAGATTAGTGAATAATACTTTTTATTAAAATTATAGAAAAACAATGTTTCTTTCTCAGATTTACAGCACTAGATCATGAGTTTACTATAAACTAACATCTATCCTTATTATAATAATATTAATTACTATAATCTGACTATTCTTTGGGTGTTCGTCCTTTGGAATATTTTATTTTTAACAAAACGTTCGTAAATATATATATACAAAAAATGTTCATATATATATATATATATATATATATATATATATATATATATATATACATATATACACACATAAGTGGTATTGAAGTGTATATTTCAGTTGTGTTTGGAATTTCTTGAACCTTCTTCAAATCATTTTATGTGAGCATTTAGAAATAAATATCACATTTTGAAATGATATATGTCTCCCTTGAACCACAATGACTTATTTAACAAGAGGGAAAATTTTACAGATTAAGTATAACTTAAGAGGGGAAAAAATTTAAAGTTCAAAAAGAAATCAGCAAGAAAAAAAAATTCCCTCTCATTATCCAGGTTTTATTTCTTGTTGAAGATACTGCCATATATAGTGATGGCTTTTAACCAAATATTTTATGAAATTAAAAGTGCAGAAAATAATTATCAGAAAAAGAAGTCTACAGAATTCCAAAACAAACAGAAAAAATTTCAATGTGTATATTAGGAACAGCGAATATTGTACATTTCTGAAAAAAGAAAATTTGATGGAATTAAATCAGTTGAAATTTTTAACTGTGAAATTATTGCTTCGATTTACTGTTCAGGTAAAACTTCTTAACATTAGTATATTGAAGAAATAAAAAAGAATGAAATATAATGTATGATACATATTATGAAGTATGAACAGCGGCAAAAAAAGTTATGCAGTTATTATTATTATTTTGAATGAAAGGAAATGAATTTTTGTTTCATTCTAAAAATTGTCCAAAGTTTTTACACATTTCATAAATTTCAAGCTATAGGTAGATTAATTTGGGTTTGATGTATGCATATTTACTTAGGTATAATATAATCTATTTATTAAAGATTAATTCTATTCAAACTTAAATATTGGTTAAAATTATCATAATATTTAAGTGACTCTGATATGAATTATTCTCGTGGGTTCTTATACATCTCTTTTATTTTTTAAAGTAGAAAAGTACTTTAAAAATAATAAGAAATAAGGAAATAATTAATAAATTAACTGAAAAAACATAATAAAGAATTCGCATTTAACTTGTTCAGCAAAAAATTGTGTTATCTCTTGGAAATAAAATTTTTTTAAGAACAAGAAATGAGACAATAATAAGGAGAGACTCTTTTCTTAATTCCAATTTTTTTTAAATGGAAATGAAATCCCATAGAGTTATAAAAATTCCTCAAATTTAAGCAGTCAGATTTCAATTTTATTTATAATTCTAATATATAATCCATATACGTAATCTATGTTTAAGTATGATTTTACTTCACGATACTACTAAAGTTATTTATTGCATGATCGAAGATTTGGTTTTTCTTTTAAAGATAATTATCCGAGACAAATTTAATGAATCGATCAGTTATTGCTCTGAGGAAAATATAATATGGCCAGAACTGAGTGTCAAGGAACATTTGCAGTTATTTGCCGTACTAAACGGAATACCCATTTCGACTATCAATGAAGTCATTAACAGGTAAGGAAAACATTTTAAAGATTTTACTTTTTTATACCTTTAATTTACTGCTTGAAATTTAGATGATTAACCAATCAGCTTTTTCTTAGGTTGCTTTAATTTGGTTATTTCTCTTCTTATATATTATAATATGTATTAATATAAAATAATTTTAAATTTTTTTTCTCAATCATTATTAGTGTAATTTTTTTAAGGAAAGTATTCCCATCAAAGACTCCATTAAAATTTGTAATGCATTTCCGGTAGAAATAGTATATAACGGAAAATAATTAACCTCGATGTTCACTCTACGGTAACCTCAAGAGAGTACAAATTATTCTACATTATATTTAAATTATTTTTACTATAAGGTACATAATGTTTATATATATATATATATATATATATATATATATATATATATAGTATACAAACCAGTAAAAAAGAGTAAAAATATTATTCCTTCTCCCTTTAATTAAATGTTTAGGAAAGTGTAAGCATTAAGTAGGACTGTGTTTACACATTATGATACGAGTCGTTAGTTCTATTTCACCGAGGAACATTGTGTGGAATAATAAGTTTTGCTGAACGTAGAACTCAAATTCTTTGAGTAAAATGAGGACGATATTTAAAGAATGAGGTGCCAGGTCAGATGTCATGTATATTTCCGAGCCATTGGCTCAGAACAAGAAAATTCATTACCCATTTGTATATTTTTATCCCTTCTTAGTACAAGAAATTCAGTTTTGAGGCATTAAATATATGTTTAAGTTAACTTTGTTACAGTCTTATGTAAGAAAATAATTTTGTTTTTTGAATTCGCCGAAAATTCCTTCTGGATTATAAATCTATTTTTCATTGAACCTCTCTCTCTCCGATCGGGTTTCGAAGTGACATGTCAGATGGATCTCATATGATTTTAATTTAATTAAAAGCAATTTAAGCTTCCTTAAGATTGTATTACAGTTAATCTAAAATCCCCATTAATAATTATTTATAATAACAATTGTTCGATAAAAGTTTTAACTGATTTTAGGTTTCATCCATAATGATATTATAAGGAAATCTAGGATCACGTACTATTTTAATTCAGATTTATTTAACGTTTTTCAATATGTAGAATAAATTACTAAACAATAATTAGCACAGATTGATTAATGTATAGCATCAGAATTAGATCTGAAGGATGCAGTAAAATAAACAAATTTTAAAATCTCTGATTTAATTTAAATCATGTTTGTTTTATTACTGTAGTGACCTAAATTTATCACTAATAATCTATAGTACATCTCTAGAAAGACATCTAAACAATATATTTTAATTAGAATAGCATAACCATTTTTTTCAAAGGGTAATAATAAATAACTCAGTACGTTACATAAATAATGCATTAAAATTTTTTAATTTTTGTAATCTTTCATAATTGCTCAAAAATTTTCAAAATGTTTTAAATAAAATGTAGTTTTAAAGCAAAAAGTAGAATTCGTTATTAGAAAACGTAATTCAAAATTCTTTACCTAACACTAAATTGATAAAACAAGCATATAGATCTCTAAATTTATTCAAATATTTTATTTTTTCTATTATTAAAAATAAATCTATAAATTTTTCATCTGTCACTTTCAAAAATCTCAAAGATATCCATAAATCCATCATCAAAGAAATCCATAAATTTCTCATCTTTCCAAATTCCATTTGAAACTGTAAAGTAACTTCAAAACCAGTTTATTCATGTAAAAAGTATTGTATTTGACTGAGATTCTTCTAATTTTCTAGTATTAAAAGTTAACGTATTGTTCTTCGCAAATACATTTAAAGAAACAGACATCAAAGAAAAATTCAAGAAATGCAATTCTTACGTATAACTTAAGAAGAGTAGTTCATTTTGTGATAATTCCTTTGTCTAATATTTATGTAGACAGGCAATCATTGCACTAGTTCAGACTTTTCCACTTGAATAACAAATGCCATTATCTGAGAAAATCTGTTTTTTGAAAAAATATTGAGTGATTTATTTCGTGTGGCTTCGCTAGTCAAATTTTTAAGGAAAATTCTACTGAATCTTTAATGCATTA
Source organism: Nephila pilipes (assembly GCA_019974015.1). NCBI lineage: Eukaryota > Metazoa > Arthropoda > Arachnida > Araneae > Nephilidae > Nephila > Nephila pilipes. Next base: position 345,295 of record BMAW01019136.1, read on the forward strand.
TGAAAAATAAACATTCCATCTTTTCGGAACATTAAAGCTTAATGTATACGAATAACATAAAGCAATGAAATTGAGGATTCTTAAAAAGGAGAAGAGAAGAATAAATATTCGACACAGCTACAAGCAGAAATCTTTCATCTAAATATAGTTCTTTTTCCTTTTCTGTATAATTATTTATTTGCATTTACGATTGTTCTATTTACTTCATTATTTGAATTTAAAATACAAAAGCACTGATAGTGATATTTCAAAAAAGTATTTTAACTGTTTGTGTAATCAAGCTTCTTAGAGGATTTGAAATGTAGATGTATTTTATAAACCTTAAAAGAAAGATTGATTAACTATACTAAACTGCATAACTAGTTATTAATTAAGTTATGTTTTTGTGTGTTTGCCAACGAATTTTCATTGTACTGGAAAAATTTCTATGTTATATATTTTTCTAAAATTTGTTTCTAATTGCTTAGGTAGTATAGACAAATCCTTAGATTTCAGTAGAAATAAGACAATATTTCACGAAACAAAAAATAATTAAATCACTATTCTTATGATTCAGTTTTGAATGTATCATGTAAGTTTTATTTTGATGTGAATATCCCTTTAAATAAGATCTTTTTAAGAACAAAATTTAATTCATGGTATATTTATTGTTTTTAAGTTCTTATGGAATTTTCTTTATTAATTTTTAATGTAAATTTTGAAGTCTTTGTAATATTTTGTTACAGTTAAACACTAAAATTTTAATACTGATTTTTAATTCACTATCATATATTATTTTAGTAAACAATACAAAATCAAGAGGGTGGAACTTTAAATTTTACACTATGTAAAATAATAATTAAAATAAATAATTTTACTTTTTAAAAGCTCGTCAAACAAATGGTTTGTTATTTATAAATTCAAACAAAATACCACAGAACCTTCAAACTTCAATTTTATTACAAAAAAAAAAACCTTATTTTTGTAACATGCTAATATTTTCCAAAGTTTAATGTGGGGAACATTTATTTAAAATTTATTTCTCTCAGAGAAACCTTATTTAAAATACTCACATTACTATTTTAACTTATATATGATTGTAATATAATATTACTTATATATTTTTAAATAATATCTCACAATAATTTCTAATAATGTAAAGTGGAATATAAAATGTAGTTGACTCAGATATAAATAAAAATCAAGTGGTAATGAGATTACTTTTCTAAATTTTCACAATTTTTTTTACTTACTGATAAGTTTAATAAGACATAATTATATGCTAACTATACTTTACGCACTCGTTGAATTTTCAAACTTTATTACATGAATACTAGATTTTTGCCAGTCAAATAACTTCAGACTTCATTCTTATTTTAATATTTTTACTGGAAGCTTTTTTTACAACTGACTCGAGTAACTGATATCTGGTATTTAGTGCAAAATGGAAATATTTTGATAAAATTCGAACATCATCTACGTATTAAATTAATTTATTAATTGATTTGAGAAATGGGTAACTAGAATTAAACAGGTATATTAAAAATATGTTTACAAACGAATATTCTGTTTGAAAGTATCTTGGTTATTCAGTAAAGAACATTGAAAATATTAATATATGAATGTTTTAATACAAAAGTTTAAAGTTTTTGAAAATTGTTTTGTTTATTTTTCCAATTAAAAACAAATTAAATCATTAACTTGGTAGTGTGGTGTGGAAGTGTGGAAAGGGAAGTTACAGTTAGGTGTCATCAATTGACCTAGGTTTCGAATTACGAGGTCCGTCGTCAATAACCCTCGTGTTGCTTGTGACTTTAAAAAGTAATCAATCAATAAATTATATACGCATACAATACTTTTCTTAAATGAGCTAAGGGAATTATATATTATTGACAAAATACTCTCACATTTAAATGCGTGAATAAGAAAAGTCACCACCCATTTGTTAAATTCTGTTTCTGTAGTCTTTGAAAATGGGTTTCTAATTACTAGGTAGTGTCCAAGCCGAGTTCTTAGCCCGACGCTGAACCCATAGTTAACTCCCAAACGAGCTTGGAAATACTTTGTCGGTCCCGGAGGGATGAATGGGTTAAGTTGACCCATGACCTGTTACCCAAGTGGAAGCCATCAGGATTAGAATCTGTGTCCACAGTGATTTCAATCAAACACGCTAATTACTACATCAATGATACAGCCACAATACGTTTAATTTACAATCTTCTAAATACAACATTAATTTTATATGATTAATCACAATTTATTAATCTCAATTTGAGTTGTAATACCTTTCAACATTCCCTATTTATTAATTAAGTAATATCTCCAACTGTTATATGGTACTTGGTCGATACTTGGAATTATCATTAACAATTAAATCATTAAAATCAAATTCTTAAAGTATCAAACAATTGTCACCTCATTAAAAAGAATTTTATCTTCTAGAATAATTAGTGACCTAGACTTGACGGATCATACCAGGAAGCAAGCTAAACATTTATCAGGAGGACTTCAACGAAGGGTATGATAACATTTGTTAAAACTTTAAGCAGAGATATAAGAATTTATTAATAAATATGTATTTTTCCAATTACTAGACGTACATGCAGTAAACTTAAGACTCTATATTTCTATATATAATGTAGACTGAATGTTATTAGATTTATAGATATAGTAAATTACAGAACATTTTCTGTGCTATTTGGACTGGTTGTTCCTCGATATGGACGCTCATGAATGTTCTAATCTTTTCAAGTGTTTTAATAATTAGTTCAAAAAAAGATTTTCTGTTGGACCATTTATCAGAGGTTTTGTTTGGAAGACTTTACAATGAGGCAAGGCATAGTATATTCCTTCTATATCGAAGAAAGATTATTTATATAAATATCTCTCAATTAAGAGTCATCGTAATAGTAGATAGAGTAATTGCTACACAAATCCTACCTTTTGTACTTATTAATAGAATATCCTCATTAAGTTCATAAGAGTCAAGGTAATGTTATAATACATATATGAAATTATAAAATTAGTTACATTTTTTTTTATTTTCTTAACATTCAAATATTTTTTTCAGCTATGTATTGCATTGACTCTTCTGGGTAATTCTAAGTTGGTTCTTCTCGATGAACCAACTACTGGCATGGACCCTATCTCAAAACAAAATCTTTGGAAGAGGTTGCATTGCGAATTTCCTCCCATGATAGACAGGACGTTGATTTTGTCAACGCATTCTTCAAATGAAGCGGAAGTTAATTGTTCGAGGATTGGTCTCTTCATAAGTGGAATTCTTAGGTACTTATTTTTATATTTTGAATCAGTCATCCTTTATGGAGATTCTTTTTCTTTTCGCGTCTTAATATGTCATATACATAATTAATAGTTAAATACATTTTATTTTATTTTATTTATGTTAAAAAATAACTCTCATATCATACTTTGTTATTAAATTTATCCTATTTTTTTTAATTGTTTTGAAAGATAAGATTTTGTTTTTTAAGTACAGTAATATAAGATGATCTGACATTATGTTACCTGCCTTTTTTATCATAATTTTTAAGCAATATTAAGAATTAACATTTTAAATTAATTCTTTAAAATTAAAATATATTCCATTAGGTTGTATGGTAGCTAAAAATAAACAACACAAAAGTCGAATTCAAATATTTATTATTTATGGACAAATTAAGAGGTAAATATTATGAGTTTTAATATAACACCCTCGATTCCATAAAAAATTATTTTAATCAAAGTTTTGCAAAGCACAGCCAAAGCTGCTAGTATTATTAAAATCTTCCTTACAAATGTTACTGATAACTAAATTCACTATCACACAGTCCACACAATTTAAATTCTGTTTTAAGACATTTTGTTGAAAATAGTGTCGATTATTGCATTGGTTAGTGTAATGTAATATTTTGGATACCTAGTTTCAAAAGCAGAATCTAGTCACCGACTACAAATGGTGGATCTAAAAAGTTGTATCTAATCCAGTAATACCATTACCCGTACTGATTATCTAATACCGTTACTTGTAAATGATTATTTAAAAACTCTATTTCTACGTATATTACTGCATTCCTTATTCTTCATTGCCATTTTCTCATTATATTCAAAACATAAAGATTTCTACCGAACAATAACAAAAAAAAATTTGGATAACAAAAAATTAAAACAAACGATTATACTATAAGAATCAAATTATTATGTTAAATATTGAAGCAAACGATTGTATTTTTTCGGGATTTTAAAATTAAAGCAAATGATCAATTTTTCAATTGAAAATATTTTAAGCTAAATGTAATTATATTTGCCGTTTAAGGAAAATAAAATAATAAAACGTTTTATGCAAAGTTTTGCAAAGAGCAGATTTAGACTCCCAAGACGAGCTTTTCTTATAATTATTATTAAATTATTTCAATTAAGTATAAGAATTAAAGTAAACGATGAAATATCGAAAAATGGACAATAGTAAACTTTTCCGATATTAAAATTAAAACAAATGATAAATTATTAAATTGAATATATTTAAGCTAAATGTAATTAAAATTGAAGCAAACGATAAGAAATTGAAAAGTGATCTGGAGCGCCAAAACACCTAAGCAATAGCCCCTTGGGTGGCATATAAATTTTTAAGTATTAATTTAATATTAATGATAATACTTCAAAGATGTGACTGTAATTCAAACTAAAACTATCGTGAATCGGTTGGAAGAAAGCAAATTAGATCAAACAAGTCACGTGCATTTCACACTTTATTTTGAAAACTTAACAGGGATGATATTTTGTGCTTGTACAAAAATAAAATCCCATTTGTTGGTTAATATCTTATAAAAACACGAAATAAACATACACATTAGAAGAAATAGTTGGAAAGTTGATTTAATACTAAATTATGTTACATTTATGTAATTTTAAAAGAAAATTATACTTTCTAATTTTAAAATACATCAAAATTTCTGAATTATAAAATTTCATAAATTTTACAATTTATAAAAAATTACATTTTTATATTTTCTAATGCATATGAATTTATAACTATTTCCAAATTTGCACAATTCTGGGTTTTAGAAAAACGTCAATCTCTTAATTAAGGTAAAAATTTATTTAGCATTCATATTAGCTATTTTAGTATGGTTCTTATCGGAAATAGAAGGGAAAAAAACTACATTTACAAATAGAAATAATTTAATACTAATAGTTTTTTTTTAAATTAACCTATGAAAAAATAGAATTTTATTTAAAATCATCTTTTAAGAACAGTGAAGTAAACTCGACATAATCAAATTTCAATGAAAATATTTCAAATTTTTAATTATTAGAATTTATGTGTGGAATATGAATTTTTCATGTCGGAATTAATCAGTAATTTCTTAAATGGAAATCCTTATCTCCTAAAGATTTCTTTAATGCATTCATTTTTAAATTAATTAAAATGACTTTTTCTGAAATAGAATAAGATATACAAGAAAAAAATTTAATTTATATGTAATGAACTTTTTTACTCTTCTCAACTGAGTGTATGAGTATATCAAATTTTACTCATTTTTATCAGCATTGAAGCTCTTTCATGTGACGTAGTAATTAAGTATAGTTTAATTATATTCAAATTACATTATAGGGGCTTGGTATATTAGAATCTAGTTAGATGATGAAAAAAAATTCTGAGCTGTATCTGACATTTCAAATATCCAGAATGAGGATTGGAAAAGAAGATTTTAAATATAAGGGCCAACCAAATCAAAGTGGGACTATTATTTATCTGAGGAAAGATTGAATATCAGCGTGTACTAAATATCCAAGAGATAATGGATACCCTGGGTGAAGAATATCTGCTAATGCCTCAAAGGAATTGTTCAATGGCGATCCATACCGCGTTGTCGTTATTAAACTATAGTCCTTCCAGATCTTCCTTGAGTGGACTTAAGACATAGTATTTGCAAAGTACCAATCTACCAACCTTAAAAAGGGAGAATTCTAGACTTAACGGGAATATTCGAGGGCTTCCCATTGAAATCGTTGACACTATCTCACTAGTAGTGATTCACTAGTTCTACCTCTCCAGACTTCCCACTGAAGTAATTATTTCCATATCTATAAGTACTTTACTAAATCTAATGCACCGTCAGAACACCTAAGTGTGTGAAAGTCACTCCTTCCCATGTTCATTTTGCAGACGATGATAAATCTTAACTGTGCTCTCTTTTCTTCACTTAAAAATTGCACGACTGACTACACGTTGACTATGATTGAAGGCATCCATGATCATATCTAAATATAAATTTTAAAACTAGGTTTGTGTTAACGGGTCATAGGTTTAGAAATATATTTATTAATTCATTTTCTTTTAAAAACTACATGTTTAGTAACTAATCATATTTTAAGTTGGAGAAATTTTTGAACCATATATTAGTTCTATAATATTTTTCTTTCTCATTTGTTGGTAAAACGATAATTAATGAATATTTATTAAATTGTCAACTATTTTTTCAACCAAGTTATCCTGAAAGAAGACAAGTTACATATTTTTTCTAAAAACATATTTCTTTTCTAAATTATAATTGTATTTATTACTATTGCTTTAATTTTTTTATTTGTTCGCTTAAAAAAAACATATGTTGAACAACATACTAAATATAACAGAAATCTCGAATGGAGCAAAACACAAGGTTTCGAAAGAAATAAAAGAAAATACAGAAACGTTGAAAGAAAGAAGGAAAACACAAAACTGTCAAATTGAAAAAAAAGAAAATTCAAAAATCTCAAAAGGACAAAGAGAAAACAAACATTTTGAGTGCTAAAACATATGATAAACAAAATGCAAAACATGACGTAGACTGAGACATAATGAACAAAATAACAAAAGGTTCGAAAAGAATATGTATAAAGAACATTCCAAGTTTTTTCAATGTAATACTAACACACACAAAATTTAGAATGGAAAATAAATAACATGGAACAAAATAAGCTTGTAAGAAGTATCAGGATAATTTATACTAAAAATAATTCCAAGTAAAGTTCTAAAGAACATGATTACGAAGTTTACTTATTTTTAATTTTATTTTATTTAACAATAGAGTTTGTGAATTTTATTTGACATAATATAACCTTATTTAATCACTCTAGCTACAAAAAAGAAAACTATGCCTTTTGTATCGTAGGTGCATAGGAACGAGTCAAGAACTAAAAAAGCAGTTCAGCAAAGGCTTTGAATTGACAATTCGGATGAAAGCTTCTCGAGATGATGCATTTAACAGTCTTCTCTCCAATGTAATTCCTGGAATTATTGAAAAAGGCCAAAGGGGAGCTACACTGCAGTATTACATTCCAAAAGAAGCATTTAACACATTTCTGGAGCTATTCATTGCTGTTGAAAAAGGTGAATATAAAAATATACCTTATAGTATTTTTATATTTAGTTCTAAATAATTATTTTTGATACAAAAGCAAGCAAAGGTTATGACAGTATAAATGGTAAATCCCCATTGTAACTTGTTTTTAGCTAAAAATCAATTTACGTCTTTCGTCTTGTAAACGTCTTTGACAAGATTAAGTATGTGTATGTGCCTTTTCATCAAAACTTCTGTTATTCTCCTCATAAGACTTAACCACAACACAAATAAGTCAAAGTAATTTAATAGCATGTTAATAAAAATAGTAAAAAATTAATATCTTATGGTTTGAATCTTTGATTATAAGGAATCAAGAATTTTTTTTACGTTTGAGTCAAAATAGTTATTGAACTGTTACCATTTCTTACACAAAATCTTCCGATCACTGATCATAAAAATGAAACATTTATATATATATATATATATATATATATATATATATATATATATATATATATATATATATTATAGAAAAAAGCAGTATTTGAAAGTTCTTTAATACACTATTGAATACATTAATTAATCAACGTATAAAGAAAAAATCGGTTAACTGAAATGAATCTCAATTTCAATTGCACAAATTTTTGCCGACAAACACATTTCATTAAGTAGTTTTTAGCTAATACTATTTTTAAAGAAGGTCTTTTTGGAGTTTTTTTTTTTTTATTTTGATAGAAATATTTTCATACAAATTTTCAACTCTGGACTATTTTAATTTTCAATTCAAATTATTTTCATACTTAATATATTTAATTAGAATGTATTTGGATACACAGAAGCTATACTAATTATCATATTTTAAATTCTTCACATAATTTTCTAATCCTGCTAAAATTGAAAGATCTTTATTGTATACAATTCTGTGTTATTAATCTTTATGATACTTATTCACTTTCAGATTGTTATGAAAACTTGTTGAAGGTTAATTGTTTTCTTAAAATACAATTATTTTGTTTAAATCTTGATAAGCCAATTTTTACTCGTAATCAACATGTTTTTCATAATTAAAATTAAAGCATGTAAATAAAGTAAAATTATATTAGAAGAACGCATTATTATTTCTACTTTTAATTAAAAAATAAATTGTAATTTTAGTTTTTCTATAACTTGGATTGTTTCTATGTAAACAATTTCTGCGCTAGAATATTTTTTTAAGTAAATTTCTTTTTACGAATTTGTTCTGCATAATTGAATATCATTTTATTTGCTAGTCTTATGCTTTAATTGAAGAAAAATTGCTTGGATATTTAATTAAATTTTTTGTATACCTTATGTGTAAAAATATGGTTAAGTTATTTTTCCAACCTTTCAGAATGACCTTTTTTGTAGTATATTCCAAATAGTTTGCATGTTTGTTCCGCATAACTGATTATTTATTCTCTATTTTCTGGTGTTTCAATTTTATGCAAAAAGTGCAGCTGAAATATTTACAAACTTCGGCTATTTACGCAAGAAGATGGATTAGAAAATCTTTTTGCATATTTTGAGACTTAAAAAAAATGCTCATTCTTGCATTATATCTACCACCCACATTTTCTCTTTCTTTCAGTTCAAAACATAAATGGAGTCAAAAATTGCTTTATCATTGAATGCTCATTGGATCAGGTAAACAAATTCTTCTTCGCATTTTTTTTTTTTTTACTTTTTTTTGCATAAACTTGGTCATCAGCAAAATGGCATCCGATTTTATTCTATAAATTCGAATAAATATTTTCCTAACAAATAGTTGAAAAATATGCTGCAACATTTAAATTTTATTGAGAAAAATATATTCTTTTAGAGTAAATGCTTTTTGTTTTCAAAGTTCGAATGAATAAAAAATATTATTTGAGTAAAAAAATATTCCTGCATGTATTTACTAAAGCTCTTCCCTCAAATTTTCTTAAAGGTTATTGAAAACTGTTCTAATATATAGGTTGCGCAAAGAACAAAAACTGCACCCAGAATTATTTTTATTTTAGGAAGAGAATTCATGTGTCCTTAAAGGATACCTTTTCAAGTGAAAATCTCGAAAGGACTACAAATCATGACGGGCAACTTTTCTCTGATTAACTTTACTCCAATATATCTCATATAATAAGAAATTGCTCCAATGTTAATCAATTTTTTTTTACAAACAAAGATTCAAAAAGGTTAATTATACATTATATAAAATATTTCATACTCGATTTTACTCTTGTTATATCTATTTACTTATGTTTATTTTTTATAAATAACTTTGCTTTTGAAGTAGTGATGTTATGCATCTCAGATATGAATTGAATTCCAAAAAAGCTTTTTTATATTAAAAAAAGGGGCAAAAAGGTAATTAAAAACGCAATAATATAAGAAAATAATAAATAACTTAAAGAAAAAGAGAGTGTTTTAGTAATTGAAATGTTTTTGTCTCATATCATTATATTAATAATAATAATTTCAGGGAAACTATATGATCTTTTTTTATTTAGCGTTTATTTACCCTGAATGTCACTGAATTAGGGATAGACAATGCTATGCAAAATGTGTAGATTTGCAACTCATTTATGCTCACGAGAGGGCACTGTGGTGACTGTATATATATATAGCAAAAACTGTGGTTGTTATTAAGTCGTAATTCGCAGTAAGAATAAAATTTCTGATTTAAACACCTTCGGTCGCGGACAAATAGTAGGAACTCGACTCATGGGCCATTCAATTTCCGAACTATTCAGAACTAGGACTTTCAAGGTCTACAGTGTCGAGAGTATATCGAGAATACGCGAATGGTGGAGGGGGAATCAGCGATAGAACAAACTGCAAAGGACAATTAGCTTTAAACGAGCCTGGTGTGAGACAACTTAATCGTACTACACGTAGCCTCAAATTACAACTCAGCTGGATTAAAGTGATCGTCTTACAGTCAGGAAAAGGACCGTGAAACGCTCCCGTCAACGTATGGGCTATGAGAGCCGTAGACCCACGAGATGCTCCCCTATTGCTCAATACTCACTATAAGGTTACACGTTTTGCTTGGGCAAGAGAACACAGAGAATGGACTCCAGAGGAATGAAAACGAGTAGAATGGATTAAGCCTCGATTCCAACTATTTCACGCCTATGGGAGGCTGAGTATATGGCGTCAGGCTCAGGAAGCCATGGATCCTGCATGATAGGTTGCAATTGTACAAGGTTATGGCGGCTCAATCATGGTCTGGGATGCTTTCTCTAGGCAGCTTTTGGGACCTTTGGTGCAGAGCGAAACTTTCTCAATGTGATTCGGTACATAGAATTGCTGGACCATCAACTCCATCTATTTATGTTATACTGTCATCCATACGGAATTGGAGTATTCCAACAAAACAACTGTACCTCTCACAACTCCCGGTTAGCTGCTGCCTGTTTGGATGAACATTCCTCTGACTTCTATATCATGAATTGCTACCTAAAAGATCAAACATAAATTCCAATGAGCTTCTTTATATTATGTTTTGGAGAAAGGTGCAAAAGAATATCACACAACATCAACGACTCTCATTGAAATACGGACAGCTCTAGCGGATATTTGATAAACTATTCCTGTGAAATACTTCCACAAACTTGTTGAATCTATGCCTCGTCGTGTGGCAGCTGTTATCGAGGCCAGAAGAGGCCAAATTGTTATTAACTTGCTATTCCTATTTCAGTGGCATTTCAGTGTATATTCATTACAATTTTAGGTTAAAATGGTTTCATTTCTTAACGGTTTTAAAATTTGCGAGCAATTTTATGATTACCATTTTAAATATATTATCATTTATTGCCTAAGAGAACAAAACTAATTAATTCATTATCAACAGCAAACTAAAGGAAATTTTTAATAAGTAGCTCAATAAAATCAAACAAATAATATCAGTTATTTCAGAAAGAACAATGCGATTTTTTAAACATAAGTAAATTTTTGTTTTCTCGAAAACAATCTGGACTTACGCACTAGAAACTTCCGTGTATCTATTCATATTAAATTCGAATATTAAAAATAACAATTTGATAAAATCCGTGTGTCAGTAAATTATCATTTGAATCGGAATAAAAAAAATCTGAAAAGGAAATTATTTTCTCTTGAGAGACAATAATTTCTTAGTGTAACACGTACGAACTGAAATTTTGGATTATATTTCTAAGCGTTTTGTTACATTTTATGTACATGAAAATAGTCGGTAAAAAATTCCAGTAATAATGACACACATCAATCTAAATTCTACTGGAAATAAAATGTATTGTAACAGTGATACGAATTATTAAAACGTAGAGAAAAAAAAATTTCATTTTAGCAGCAAATTATATGCAAATTTTCCATAAGTATATAATTTAAAGATAAAGTATGTATTAAAAGCATTATTAGAAAGAAAGATTTCTTACCAAACATGATATCAACACAAGTATCAAAACTGTCGTAGAAACATTATTTGATTGTTTTAAGATAATAATAATTTTTTTAAATTTACAGCTTATTCTGGATCTTCTTGAAGAAAGCACAATTGAAAACACAGAAGACAATGAATGTGCTGCGTAATCCACTTAAAAAAGTAAGAAAATTTTTTAAATTTCAATTTTTTTAAAATGAAGCTTAAAATTAGGTATTGGGATCTTTTGAAATTATTAAATTAGATTATATTGTTATTAATGTAATAACCTCAATTCATAAATAATATTATAAGGCCACACGCATACGAAACACTTCAGCTATCTATATGTCAAACTTATACGTGTGAAAATTAGACGAGGAACAGTTCCTTTTTATTAAACTAAATCATTTCAATTTGAGAATTAAAACAAAAATAAGCTCCAATTTGAGATAAACACAAAAATGTATCAGATAATACACAAGATATACGAGTTGCAACTGAAACTCGTGAAGCTAAATTTTATTTCTAAATCGAGCTTCATCATTTTAAATTCGCGTAAAACTGCAATGATTACTGGTATTGATCTTCTTTACACAGTATGGCAATTTAAAACATTAAACTCTCCTCTCAAATGAATCCGAGAATGTCTTTATTTTCTTAAGTAGAACATACAGTTTATACTCGAATTCTTGTAACTTTCATGAAAAAAAAATTCTGTAACTAAGCTTTGATTTGAGAGAAGAAATAACATCGATAAAATATAGGGGTTAATGTAAAAATATTACAAGTGCTAAAGTTAAAATAAGGAAGAATCAAAGTTAAAGTTGCTCAATTAAATCCTACTTCCACTTTCACTCCTTGTAGTCAAAGAAAAATAAGAGTTAAGAAATTTTCTAGTTAGAATATAAATCAAAATTCTTTTAGAGTTACAAGGGTAAAAATATAGAGGGTTTATATCTTAACATATCTTAGTAAAAAAAGAAAATCAATACTCGGGATGGATTAAAATTTTATCTGGTGATAAAATAACTCATAAAATTTTGTTAAAAACGAGATACATGAGTTGATATATAAACAACATATATAAAACATAGCAGTAAAGAAACCTCGTGACAAATATTATTAAAATTTCGCCTTCTCTTATATACTACAAAAGCAATAGATATTTCAATTTTTATTCTCTTTGAAGTGAAAGATTACCAAACTTGCATGAATTTTACAATATATGAAACACTTTAAAATGACATTAACAAAGTTTATTAAAAATTATGCTTTATAAATATTTTAAAACTTTTGTTAATGCGTTTAAATTTAAATATGATTTAAATAAAGCTATGTAAAACTGGATAAAGAACTAAAATACTTTTTTAATAATCAGAAGTATAACTGTTTCTGATTTTTAAATTTTAAGATTCCTATTGAAGTCATTCCGCGCTAACTGTAAAATTTATTCATAGTTATTAAGAAGTTAAAATCTCATTTCCTCATCTTTCAACCTCACTGTGTATCTTCAAATTTGATCTCTTAAAGATCTTCTTAAAAATTTAAAATACAAAAGTGTTTTCTTCAAACATATTTAATAAAACAATGCTTAAATTTGAGAGTTATTAGCATATTATTGAAACTTATGTTTACAGCAAAAGGTGGATAGCTTGCAGCTTTGAATTCTGGGTTGCCTTTTATTTCTTTTTCCCTTGCGAAAAAATAACTATTCTTAATAATTGGTATAAATTATTTTATTATTTAGTATAAAACTATTAAATTATTCTAACATTCATTTAATGTATATATTTTTGAGATTTATCTATATTAAATTCGTCAAATAATTGCATATTCCTTTAATTAATCTGACGTGCATTGCAATCATTACATATTTTTATCCATAAATTTATTAATAGTTTTATAAATTTATTTTGCATTTTAGTAATATGGAAATAAACCTTATTTAATCTAAAAAATAATGATTTTGTGTATACGTTAATTTATATCAAAGATTGTAATAAGTGTTACTATTTTAGTTATCGTTTTGTTTAGTTCGTTTATGTTTGTCAGCCGAGTATCGTACAAATCGGTATGACCATGAAAAATATAATTATTCATAATCTCATTTAGAAATCTAAGTTATGAAAATTCCCTCTTGTATATAATATACTATAATACAATTTTTTTTTCTTTTGTGATAATTTTTACGAATAATATACTTTGATCATATAGTTTATATAACAGTGTAAAATCCATTCCTATAAGAAATTAAATACAGAGTGTTTCGAAACTGATGAGGAAAAATTTAAGGGGTGACAGAAAACATCTAAACATGCAACTTTCAGCAAAAGGTGCATGGACGGAGATCAAGTGATGAACCACTAGATGACTCTGTAATGGAAAGTATAAAGCACGAGTTTTCCTACACATAGTCATTTCTATCACGGATTTCAGGAGGTATGGTGACGTGCAGAATTCAAAGAAAGGCCGTAGCCTAAAACACTCCATTATAGAAATGCCGATGTGTTATAAATTTCGCGTTTTATGTCTTCCATTGCAGTGACGTCTAGCGGTTCACCGTTTGCTTTCCGCCTATACATTGTATGGTGAAAATGGTTTGCTTAGATGTTTTATATCACCCCTTGAGTTTTTGCTCATGAGCTTCGAAACACCCTCCTAGTGAGGATGAGGCTCTTAAGAGTTACGTGAACCAATTTTTGAAACAAGATACAGCAAGTGTTATTTAATCCGGTAATCGATTATTCGGAACTTTCTACGGTCTGGCACCCATCAAGCCATTCGTTTTCGTATGTTATCGAGTAGATTCAGAAGTTTGTTTAACCTTGAACTTGTCACAATTTTTAGCTGCTCCATTTTGCCCACTATAACTGTCAGTTTTCATTCCAGTATAGTGTTTCTCGTTTTCTAGCGGGTTACATATTACGTGTGTGCAATATTGAAAAAGTACTGCAAACAGTACAATACAATGTTCTCGAAGCCTAGTAGATGTTCTTCAAGTATTGAATCTAATAAGCGTAAGCATGTGACGAAAGTAGCTTCGCTCCATTTTAGCTCTCGAACCCATTTTCCCGCTCATTTTCGCTCTATATCTCTTTGAACGCCACCATGAGTAAACGTGATGAAGAGTGCGCTGCTATTTTTCACCCACATCGGTATTGGAAGATATGGATACGGGCCAAACCGATTCGGATAATTCGAGGTGTGCTCGCATTACCTCGATTATTTCGATGCAAGATATGTATAATTTGAAAGCCTCATCCTCATCTAGAAAAAGATCATAACTACAATGTGGCTTTTCTCTGGATTGAATTGGAAAGTGAATGGAAGAAACTTGAAAATAAGAAGAAGCACGTAGCAGGTGAGCTTCCTTTGTTTCATTGCCCACTAAAGAACTGTACACATAACGTAAATCAGTCTTTAAATAAAATCAAAAAGAGTATCGCAGAGACTAACATTAGAGTCCTTCCAATTCATTCATATATATAACAAAAAATGATGCAGAAGGCTTTGAAAAAATAAAAAAGAAATCAATTTTCAATAAAAACCCAAATGTTAATTTTTCCTTCGCTGCCAAAGCTTAGATAATAACGAGCCAAAAAAAGCCGAGAAATATCTCTTACACCTACTACCTAACACTCGACCCATAATACACAGGTTTAAAGCTAAATATAACATGATCCTTCATGAAATTGAAAGAATACATTCAGATTCATAGGCTAAATTAGCTGGTGAACACATAAAAAAATCAACCTTCTTTTGACAAAGATCATCGAAAAACCATAGGTTTCCTCAAAAGCAGAAGAGTACAATATCATTCAGCTGGTCAACTCTCGATCGATCAAAAGGGTGATTCAGGATTTGCCTACATCAAGGGATATTGACGGTATTGAATCAGAATTAAAAACAAAAGGCTTCCCTGTTAAAAAAGTAGCTCAACTCACGCAGAAGAGATCTAAACATCCACTACCAATGTTCATGTTTGAGATTTGTAATCCAGAAATCTTTCCGGACATTTTCCAACTTTGCAACTTATTATACATGGCAGTAATTATCGACTCCTTCAAAAGAAGGGATAACACAAAGGCTATAATTGTAACTATTTCCACCATTTTTCAGATAACTGTAAGCTAAAACCAAGATACCTAAAATGTATGAAAACCCATAAGACTGGTAATTGTGAAATCAAGATCAAACTAGAAAATCCAAC
Source organism: Nephila pilipes (assembly GCA_019974015.1). Classification (NCBI taxonomy): domain Eukaryota; kingdom Metazoa; phylum Arthropoda; class Arachnida; order Araneae; family Nephilidae; genus Nephila; species Nephila pilipes. Next base: position 361,211 of record BMAW01019136.1, read on the forward strand.
TTGTATTAATTCCAAAGATGTGCACATAGAATCGTGACAGGGATGTCCCAATTACCCAATAATCAAACCTGAAAAAGTTGAGGCAATACTCAAAACTAACTGCAAATCATACCGAAAAGTAAGCGAGAATTTTTTCTATGCAAACATAACAAAAAACCATAATAAACTAGACCGGAGATCTGACTCAGAAAGTTCCATCATTCTTGAGCTTCAAATTTAACAAACTAGGCGACTAACCAAAACTTAGGTTCAAATCAAAATTAAAATAAAAATTCAAGGAACTTAAAATTACTCAATCTTCTCGAAGTCACATATCCGGTGTCCCAGACAGTATTTGACATCGAGTAACTTGACATTTTATAAAAAAGAACTTATACCCATCATCCAAATATGGATACTTAGTAACAAAAACTTCGGGTTCAGAATTGCGAATGGGAATAGAGTTAAGTCTCAAATTATCGAATAATGAAATTTTATAGATAAGCACAACCCACATATACTTTTACTTCAAGAGACACATCCGAGACCAGGTGTCAATTTTAAAATTCCAAATTTCACCATTTATTGGAAGGATAAAGTCAAACAAATATACGTAGGAAGAGGTACAAATTTGATGATTAGAAACTTCATTCCTCACCATCACGTTTCAAACCTTTTCTCCGAATGAAAGAAGTAACAATTGTTGCTTTGTGACCTATGGTAGAAGACACCATAATTATTTCATCAAATTAAATCCTACCCGCTTCCAGTATTACTATCACTATTTCTGATCTGGAAACAATTGCTCAGCTGAGAAAAGTTTCAATTATTAGTGGAGATTTAAATGCCTATCACATTTGCTTGGGCTGTAGAGAATAACCACAGGAATTGCAATAAAAAAATTCAGAACAACATTTGAATTCAAAGCCCCGCTCACACCAACACTCTTCGGTTATAACTCCGCCTCCAAGAGTGACTTTTCCCTGATCCGGAATTTTCATTGGATGAGTGATGTTTCTTTGGTTTTCGTGCTCACATCAGACCACAATCCGATCGTTATTAACTTTAAAACTTCAAAACAAATTGCATTTAATGAAAGAAATGTTTCCACAAATTGGGAATTATTCCGCCTCATTTTCAACAGATACACCACATTTCATATTACCTCTTCCAACACCGGAGAAGAAATTGGCGAGCATAGTTATATCTCTCCTAACAATTACCATCTTACATGCACTCTTAATAGCTTCCAAACCAGCGAGGAATTAAGAACTCTTTTCAAAAAATTAGAAATAGGGCAAAATAAAGTCGGCAATTCACTAGAAATCCACTGATAAAAGAGCCTTAAATAATATTCAATATATCATCAAATGTAAAGTTACCGAATTTTAACAAAATTTATGGAATGACACTCTGCTTGCGTTAGATGCCGTGACTGCTCCCTGTGGGGAATAGCCATAGCTCTACGCAAAAAAGATAACTTCTGTTTCTATCTTTAAAGGTCCAGTTATTATCGCCCTTTCTGATCTTGAAAAAAAATATGTTTTTGGTCAAATTTCTTGACAAACAATTTAAATTAAACTACATTAATAATCCAAATTTTGATAATTGGTATTGTTCACACTACTTAAATAATGAAAATAATATATCAAACTTAGTAGTCCTTCCCTTCCCAAAGCCTTCTAAAATTCTTAAATTCATTTAGAAAACTAAAACTAAAATCGATCCTGGAAAGGAACAAATCGCAAATAAAATGATAAATTAACTCCCCATTAAAGTAATTTTTCATATCACCCTTATTATTAAAAATATCGTCACTTTAAGACATTTCCCTCAATCTGGGAAAAATGCATCCGTCATACCTGATATTAAACCAAGTAAATATTTTACCCTCCCTGATACGTTGGTACAGTTTTCCTCTTATTTATTCTATCTTAACTTGCCAAAATGATCTTTTTAAAGATATTAAAAAAATCATTTAAATAGATAGCCATGACAGCCTAATCCATGAATAACATTTTTTTAGATGCAATCTGTTTATCACCCACCAACTTCTACGTATAGTTAAACACTAAGTACGATTTCAATAATAATATATCTGCAGGTCTAGTTTTCCCAGATATTTAAAAAGCATTTGATAGAGTTGGGCGCGAAGGATTGCTCTATAAATTAATCAAAATTACCTCCAACCCTTATAATTATTAGATTAAAATTTTTACCACCTAAAAATAAAACTTTCGCAGTTCGGGCTTATAACATCATCCAAAATTAATGAATATCTCTACAGGAGTGGCACAAAGATCACTTTTAGTACAAACTTTATTCTCTATTTTTGTGAATGGTATCCCAAAAGCATTACGCAACTATCTGCATGTTCACAAATGGCACGGCAATATTAGTCCAAAACAAAGAACCGATTTTAATTGCCAGAACTCTACAAAAACACATTATATCTTAAGAAAACTAGTTCTCCAAATGGAAAATTGCCCTGAATATTTGTAAAATGCAGGCCGTCTTCTTTTAATACAACATAACATACATAAGCCCTGATAATTTTGAACCACTAAACACTTACCAGGTCTACTCATACAAAATACCTTAGCATAATTTTAAATACGAAACTCACGTTCGTTCAACACCTCAAATACATTATGAAGAAATTCCGACCCACCATGAATTCAGTTTACCCCTTAATTGCTCTGAATTCAAAATTAAATTCCAAAATAGAAATAGAAAACAAGTTACTTATCTATACTCTGATTCTTAGACCACTCTTCACTTACAGTTGTCTAGTTGGAGGTTTTGTTGCCAAAACACACAAAAAATAAATTAGGAAAAGCTCAGAAAAGCATCATCAGACAAATTGTTAACGCCTAATGGTTCATGAGAAATACCCACATATACACTGGAATTAATTTTCTAACCATCCGAAACACCATGCAAAACATAGCCTGTAAATTCTTTAATAGTCTCATGAATATCAATAATAATTACTGACAAAACATCTCTGATTACAATCCAGGCTCAAACATTAAAAGACCTAAAAACGTACTCATAAATTTCTAATTTTTTAAACATTTTAATCTCCCAAAGACACAAACATTACCTATCTCCACCGATCACAGCAAAGTCCGGTATCCAATTACATCACGTTCTCTCATCCCTAACTCTCCCACAAAACTTTTTTAAACATTGATACTGAGACACTCTCACGAAAGACAGCTACCCCATTGGCTAACAGCTAAAATTAAGCCACTACTAGTGAAAATATAAAAACTCTTTGTTCTTTCCAAAATATTAACTTTTCCTATTTTAAAATCGAAACCTCTTGGGTTTTAAAATTTTTAATATGCTTTTTAAATTCTTAATCTAATTTTTCATCAAATTAACTACCCCTATTTCTTAAATTCTACAACAAAACGCAGTCCTGGGCTAGCGAAGCCGGAGTACAGCTCTAGCAATCTCACAAGATACTGAGATTAAGATTTGAAACGCTCACGTCGTGCAAATGAAACTAGCCAACTCATATAAAGTAGCTTGTTGCAAACTGTTTTAATTATTACTGTATTGTATTGATTTTTTATACTGCTTTTATATCAGTACAAGAATATTCAATTAAATTAATGTTCAATGCTTGAATTTAATTTTGTAGTTAATCGACTCACTAAATACTTTGTCAGATATTCATATCGTTGACACATCATATTAGTCAACACCTCAATGCCCTTTAAAATTTTTATATAAATTTAATCTTTTGCATCCCCGTTAAAACGGCTCTGATATATGATAATCCGGCAAAATCTCTAATCCAAAAGTCCCTTGGTCCAAAAGTGTCGGATTAAAGAGGTCATATTGTACATCTATGTTGCATTTCTTCCCTGAATCAGTCTTTAATTATATTTTTTATAGCTTTTCAATAAAAAATTGAACTTTACTTTTTATATTAAATTCCTACGATGGAAAATATATTTTACCATTGAATTTGTATAGTAAGATTTGAATAAGGATCAGAAAATTTGTAATTTATGTAAGCAGAATAATAAATTCGAAATTTTTTAATTGCTTGCTTGTTTACAATACTTTCCACGTTTTCTAATGAATTAGTAAGAAAAAGGGGAAAGAATATTTTTAAACATTTTTTGTAATATATAATTTCAGAAAACTAAATATACGATTACAAATTTTCTAATTAACTTTTCAAAATTTAAAGAAGGGTAAGTATAAATAAAGATGAATAATTTGAGATATGCAGTTGAAGTGATAGGAAAGACTACTATTACAAGTTTAAATATATTCTTTTTAAACGTAGGATACAAAATTGTGGACTCGATTTGTTTCATTATTAATAAAAACATTTTTCGTTAACTATTACAGCCTTTCAACAAGATTTTCGAATAGTTTAAATGCGTCTTCTTTTATTTTAAAACAAGTCTGAGAAAGATACGTAATAGAATTCTTTAATATTTCGAATAAAATTCAAACGTTTATATTAAAATTCTACAATAAACAGTTTCTACCGTATTTAGTATAGTTATCAATATTTAAATTTTAAAATTGTATGACTGCAGGTAAAATATTTATAATCTGCTAGAAGATGTTTTTAAGACACTCTTTTAAGTAATAAAGAAAATAATTCGAAAGAATTCAAAATAATAATGAAACCAATTTTATTAATTTCTTTTGAAGCGGTTCTTTGTTATATCATTATTAATGCAGGTTTAATTCAAAATTATGGAGCGAATTTAATTTAATTAAAATAAAATGTATGATGGTTATGGTAAGAGTACTGTATATGTATATATATATATATATATATATATATATATATATATATATATATATGATATAAATTCTGTGAGTTTTTAATTCGAAACCATTTCTAAAGTCCATGGCTACAGCTAGCTAGAATAAAATTATTAAATAAAAATAATTAATAGTTTGAAGACTAATTTGAAGCTAAAGCTAAAATGCTTTGTTTTAGAATCAATAAAAATGCTATTTATTAACATTATAAATATATTGTAAGTTGTATATAATCACTCAAGAGGCTTCAGAACGACCTTATATTTAGCTATTTGGTTATAGCTAATAGAATCTTAGAATTTACTTTTATTTGTGAATAATACATAATATTCATTGGAACATTCTCATTTTATTTCATAAATAACTTTGAAAAATCTTTGAAATTTCTCTCTACTTTCTCTTTCTTAATTTCTTTTGTTAAGTTTTAAATTGTTAAAGATATTTTTGAATATTTCTTTTGCATAAAGAATCTGATTCATAAAAGTTTGAATTTTCAGATGAATAAAAATTAAAGCTTATAGAATAATCATTGAAGATAACCAAAAGACATGAAGGAATTTGGAAATATTTTCAATAGAAAAAAATATAAATATTATAATAAATAATTCAAAAAGTTTAAATATGTATAAACAATAAAGGGCTTTCTTCATAAACTTTATATTAAAATAAATTACTAGATATATTTTAATGTATATGTACACACTTCCATAATAAATTATTTTAGTATCTTTAAGACTTTAAGAAACGCCATCACATGTTTCATCTTCTGTAAATATAAGATCAATAAATTCTGTTGATATGGCACGCAGTTCTTTTTTTCTCTTGGTATCAAAACAAAATAAATGAAATTCATTTGCATATGTTAATAAAACTTTGAAATCAACTCTCTAAGATTGGTGGGAATAAGGAATTTATTCCCTTGATAAATGGAAATACATAAAAGCAGAATTCGTGGGCCAAAGTAAAGTACTTTGCCTTCAATTTTTAAGCATCTGTGAGTTTATCTGTCATGGAATTTTTGCACAGGCAAGTTCTTGAAAAGTATTTAAATAAATTCGTAACAATTTATTCTTTTTATTTTTGCCCATATATAAAATTTTTAAAAATTTAATATTCATTGATATCATGTGTATGGAAAGTTAGTTTAAATTATTTACTTTTTAATAAATATATTGTAAATAATTAATTAATGATATGTTCACAAGTTTCAATGTTTTAAAATTAAGCTTTTGACTTGCGAGAGATAAAAGGCTTATCTGTAACATTGTTGCTACATACGTATTGTAATTTTATTTGAGCTCAATGAGTTTTTAACTGTAATATTTACATACAAAATCATAATACATATGCATGAACTAAAATAAGGAATTTTTACTAAAAAGTAAAATGTTTAAGGAGTTGGATAAAAAAGTGAAATAAGAAACATGCAAGCAACTCTTTCTCAAACTTAACGTCAAGCGAAAGCAATGTTAATTATTTTACTTTTGATTCCCATTTTGCAAACAACCAATATATATTTTCAAATTCCATTTCATTGAAATAACCATAACATTGGACCATTTTTCTTCTTTAAGTATACCAAAAAGGTAGCGAACATAAGAAATGGTTTGAAGAACAGTGCGGTAAATGGCGGGCTTCAGAATTAATGAAAAACCTATTTCTTCTGAGCTTTTTTGAGTGGACGTTTTTTGACGGAAGAAAAGAGTTTTTATTTACGAGACAAATTAAGAAATTTCATTAAAAGATATATTGAAAATATTTAATTGGTTCAATAAGTTTTGTTATAATTCATTTAATACTGTACAATGTGTTTTACCTAAGCGAAAGTCATTTTTAATGCTACTCTCATTGCAAGAGTGTCTGAATAGAATCAATTGATTTTAAAACAGCACTTCAGCATAGCAAAATCATCAGCTATAATTAAATAAAGCAAGTTACTACAAATTGCTCTGTGATATACATTCTAGTTTAAGAGTACAGGGGATTATGGAAATCATCCAGATAGTACACAAAATGATATCACTTGTATTCAGTTGTCTTAGAAAGAGAAAAATAGCATAATCATTTTTATCATGGTGAATTTTGATATCTATGGAAGTGCAAGCGGTAAAAAACAATTAGATTAGTTTAAGTATGAATAAATCCATTCAGATTTCTTTTTAAAAAATTCCAATTTCCAATCGCTTTAATCAATAAGTTACCTTTTGAATGTTAAATAAATTAATAGAAGTACATATATTAGTTACATTTTGTCACGTTATTATTTCTTAGATAAATATAATTATTTCAGGTGATTGACAAAAAAGTCAAACAGGAAGCAGGCAATCAACTCTTTCACAAATTTAACGATAAGCGAATGATATGTTATTTACATTACTTTTACATCATACTTTACAAACACTCAATAAATAATTTCAAAATTCATTTCAGAGTAGAATTCATAACATTTTACCCTTTTTTTTTACTCAAGTATGTCAAGAAGTTAGCGAACATAAGAAAAATATTCTTGGAAATGGTAACTTTAGAATTGCTTAAAAATCTGTTTCATGTTAACTTTTCCGAATGGCCATTTTTTGATGGATGAAAGGAGCTTTTATTCACTCATAAATTAAGAAATTTCATCGATATATATATATATATATATTAAAAGTATTTATTTGGTTAAGAATGTTTGCTTTAATTCACTAATTGCTGTCTAATATGCTTTAAACAGCGAAAATTATTTTTTAGAACTAGACATTACCTATATATGCTTTTTCTGTATGAATCTCTGCTAGAATACGTTTTTTTTTTTTTTTTTCAAAAATTGAAATACATTCTATAATGCCTCTTTGCAGATTCAACAATTTTTAAATATCATCAGGCAAATATAGATTTAAGTGCCTTTACTCCTGAGATATATCATCTGTGATTTCTTTCCACCTTGTGGATAAGAAGACCCTGTGGTAATATCGTGCACACTCATGGATGGCTTATATATATATATATATATATATATATATATATATAAAGCCATCCAAAGAGCTAAGAATAAGAAAATAATATTTAACGTGATATAAATGGTTAAAAATGTTGGGGAAATTTCTTTCCAAAATTGTTATAAATATATATAATTAAAGTAATTAATTTTTTTAAAAAATTTCACAGTTTATTTTCATGTTCTTATAGTAGGAACTATTCATGTATGTAGGGAAGTTAGTTTTAATATTTACTAATGCAACAACCCTATACTATTTGGATATACCAGTAATATGTGTTTCATTCTGAATTGGATGTAAGAAACGCATAAAACTCATTGTAGTTCAGAGATTGCGTATCTTTAATATTGTTTTTAAATGTGAATATATTTAAAATAAAGCAACAATATTCCAATTAATGATTTATCTGTTTGTAATGATTCAAAATTTTCAAAATTTTATATTGTTCAATTTTCGATATTTGTATGATTTGAAAACATTGTATAATTTTTCACTAAATGTACTTTTACTCTTATTTAAAATCAGAAAACATGTGGTAACAAACGTTCTATATTTTGTTTAAAGAAGGCTTATCATCCTGAATCCCAGTACTCATGTGACACAACAAAAAGTTGGATACTTACGATTTTAAAGATATTAAAATGAAAAGTACCATTAATGAAAGTACTATTTTAACATACTGTTCATTTAACACTTTCTTTACCAATTAATGCTCTATGTGTGTGACTAATATCCTGACATATGTAATTATTCAAAATTGCAACTTATGAAAATAACTATTTCTTGTCATAAAAAATGATGCAGTTATAAAAGGTTTCGTAAAAAATAATACCTTAAATAGATTATGGTATAATGCTTATACCATTTTTACAAACCACTGGAAAAAGAATGCTGATGTTAAGTTTATTACGCAAAGTGTAATAGCTTGGTCCCGATAAAAAAGAGGTTTTTCTAAAATAAAAATTTTTCTTAAATTTGAGAGCCATCCGAAAAAATAAATTAGGAAAATTTATTGAAAATTGTTTAGAGAGACGAATGCTGTTAATTTAATGATATATGTGAAATTACAGATGTTATTAAAATGCAATTGACACTTTTTATCAAAATTATTAATGAATTGAAAGAAAATAAAAAGGGAAATCAACTAAGAAATGAATTCTTTAGGTTTATAAAAAAAATCGCAGCCTAATTAAGAGATTTAAATGATATGGTAAATATGGTAAAGAATTTTTCTTTTCAATAGTCGTCGAAAACAATGCGGCATCTTTAACAACTTCCTCAATTCACATTGCTGATGAAAAAATCGGCATCAATGGTAATGGTTCAGAAGAAAAAAAATCTGACTCATGAATTAACTAATTAATTTTATTAACATAGCTAATAAACTTAGAAGACTTAATTTTTTCTTCATGAAGTCCATTTTTTGCGTATTTGATTTGGCAACTTAGAAATAGCCTAAATTTCAATTTTTGTAAAGTTTTATTCATAAATTTCTAGGTGGTTGGGGGCTTAAAAGGAGATGTTAAATGCGTGTTGCAAATATTTGATGATAAAAATGTTTCTCCTCAAAACTTTTCAAAAATATTTGCTCTATAAAATATAGATATATTTTCCAATTCTAAAAAAATACAAATATTATTATTATTATGATAAATATAAATAATTAAAATTCAAAACAAAATCACATCAAACTCTTATGTTTTGGGTGACCTCATTTCTAAAAATCTGTAAATCCAAAAAGTCTTGCAATTTCTATAAAGGATCTTGAAATATTCAAGGTTAAAATTACAATCGGATAACTAGATAATTAAGGGAACATATTCTGATTTATCAATATCAATAATCGGCTTGTACATATTATTATCCTCGAGCGATTTTAAGAAGCTGGGAAAACCTTTCAAATCATTTGTGTGGAATTAATATGGCATAAGATCCCTTACGATTTTTCAGAATTTCTCCAAGGCTAAGGATTGGATAAATTCGAATGAAATTTTGAACATAAGCTATTAAAACCATTATTATATACAAAATTCTGCAAAAAAATAGAATTACAAAATAAAAATTTATATTTTATTAAATAGACAATAATTTTAATTATATTAATTAATCATTAACAGCACAGTTTAGTACATTTAACCATTAATTCCATGGTTTAGTTCATTTTGAGCCATGAACAGTGATGCCAATTTAATTCAGCTATGATGAGAATTTAGTAAGTTTATACGGTTGTCTCATTTTCTTTGACGACTGTACCTTGTGGGTATATCTATTATAATTATTAATGTCTCCCCCTAGCAGGTGATAAATAAATTAGATAAGCTTAAATAATTATTAGAAATTAAGTAATTATTTGAAGAGGATGCGATTCCCTCCCAAAATTTATATACAGTGAAATGTTACAGAGTAGCAAATTTATTCACAAATTCTTCAGGAACGGGTAAATTACTTGTAGATTCTCATCAAAACCACAAATTTTATAAGTCCAAGAACTGCATCATCGTTAATTTCAAGATGCTTTATATTTATGGATGCTGACAATGAAATTATTCAATCAATGACAATCAAATGATTAAATTGAGGCAAAATATTGACTTTTATTTTCCAAAACGAAATAGGACCTTTTATGGAATCCCTAACAATCATCCCAAAACTTGATAATAAAAATAGACTCACAGACTAGAAATTTTTAGTAGATTTAATCCCTCATTTAAATAAGTTGAGCAATATTCTTCAAGGTAAACAACAATAAATCAGCTCACAATGTTCCAAACTAAGTTTTTCAAATGAAACAATGGAATTCTCAGATTAGGGCGAAAGATTTTATGGATTTCCATGTGTTGAATAAATACGATCCTATAAAGAACGAAGCCTTACATTTAATTTGAATACAGGAATTTCAGAAAAGATTTTTGGTAAATAATACATCTTTTCGTATACTTGTTATTCTATTCTGTTCGACATAAATATATTACCTTTAATTTTTCAAACGGATTGCATTAAACTGTAGTTTGACATTCACCTTAAAGAAAAATTTCGTGATATCTCTTTATTTGCCATCTATACATCATCTCACAGAGAAATATATCCTTCAAAATCAAGTCTTATTTATGCCAACTCTACTTCAAAGTACCTTCATTTGTGAGTAGCTATTTTTAAAGAAAAAACGTATGAAATTCGATACAAGAACTAAAATATATAAACAATCTGATAATTCACTGAAAATTGATGCTACTTTCAGTGATATTACAGTGCCTTAGAAACATTGTCAAATATCTCTTTGATTTTTTAAAGAAAATGTGAAACACATAGTCCGCATATTTAAGTACTTTAAATTTCCTCCTTTTTTTTTCCCCCGCTCTTCAACTCTTGTTAGGTGTAACTCAAATTAACTCTGGAACATTGTTCTTTATCGCAGTTTTCCCATCATTAACCCTTGGAACTTCTTCAATCGAATTGCTTAAAATTAAAACCCTACTAATAAAATGAAATGTCACTAATGCTGATTAGATTGAAAATAGGAAGTATAGTGAATTGACTGGGTAAATTACATTTATGAGCAGAGGTGATATAAATAATCAGAGATTAGAGAATTGAAAGTTAGTTAAAGGGTGGTAGAACTAGTTAGAATGAGAGTGAATCTAATTGAGACGTTAGATACCGTTGTTCTCAATCTAAGGAGCGATCAGAGTAAACCTGGAAAGTGTCGGGAAAAGTTCAAATATCTGACCTTCAATCCCACTTAGCCTCGAATCCAAGTAAGTTGGTAAGAGTTGAATTAAATTGATATCCTAACGTCAGTTGAAACGCATTTAGGGAGTTTAATAACAGAAAAAGTAATATTAACTATTGAACTTTAATATTCAAGAAAGGGAATGTATTAAATTGATTCGCATCATTATTATATTCTCTCTTCATTAGATTATTTGTGTTACTCTTTCTTTATTAAGATTAATAATGACAAACAATGATAATAACCAGAGAGCGTTCAACTCTTCATCTTCCAATATGGTCTAGAGAAGCAAAATGATTGAATACCTTTGAAATATACATACATACTAGGAAGCGATCCAAAAATGAATTTTTTTAAAACTATATATTTGAATTTTTTTAAGCAAAACAATCTTTTCAATTTCAAAGTACTCTCCATTTTACTTAATACATTTATCCAACTGGTGATTTCATTATTGGAAACCTTTTTGACGACACCATTTCTTTCTTGACCGCTTCCATATTATCAAATCGAAGTCCTTTCATATGCGTATTTATGCTCAGAAACAAGATATAATAGTACAGAACTGCAACAGGTGAGTAAGGTGCAGGAGATGCCAATTTATGAGCGACCTTTTTCAATCATACATTTTTTGTTAAAACTTATGGAACCGATATCCTAGAAAAATCATTTAACTCTATCATATGTTTAATGGTCAGCTGATAGACTCCAAGCACATGTTCATGAAATTTTTCGATATTTTCGTCAGTTCGGGTACTCATATGCTTGAGGTTTTTTATGAAGCATTATTGTTTTAAGTCAGGGGTGGCAAACTCATTTCCAGCTAAGGGCTCAATTTCTGACTAAACGTGACGTGGTCCACACTACACAAAAGTAGTTACGGTGGTAACTTATTCTTTTCTTATTCATTCGTAGAAAGAATACAATTCCTTATTATTTGTATGGCAGTACTCATGTTGTTCATAGCGATATTTTATGTTGCATAATTTTGGTACACTAATAGCTTTATTACATATCATGCAGTTAATTTTATAGCATTTTACAGTTCTGCAGGAAATATCGAAGTTTGTTATCTTCGATGTTTATCGACAATTACATCGTACAGTACGCACATTCCCCCAGGATAAAATTAGTCCGGGAAATGGGGGGTATCCTTCGTAGATACGGGAATATATATATATATACAAAGGTCTGAAAAGTTTTCGGACATGAAGAGGGCAGCATGCATCATTAACAGCTAGGGAATCTGGTTGAGCATTATTTGACTGGTACTCACTTAAATTTCAGCCATTTTGGACGTGCAGTTATTGCTTGACAATCGTTTGAGCTAGTCGATGTGAATGTTTATGTGTAAATGGAAAAAATCGAGTATTTGTATTTTGCTTTCATTAATTTTTTTTTTCAAATGCAATATACCTACGGAAATCAAAGATGAGTGGACGCTGTGGACGCGGACTCTGTACCATTATTTACCACCGTGAAATTTTAGGCAGCTGAATTTAAACGTGGCCGTACCAACTTGGATTTCCATGAATGTTCAATACATCCAAAAATTGCAACCACTGACAATAACATCGCTTAAGTTCACAAAATAAAGCTAGAAGACCGTCGAATTAAAATGAAAGAGATAACAGAGGTTATGATGATGTCCAAAGAACGTGCTTGTCACATACTGAATCAAGATTTAAGCATGAGAAAGCTGTCCACATGTTGGATGTCACGTTTGTTCACGTTAGATTAGAAACATGTTTGAATGAACACTTCCAACGCTCTGTTGGTGTCATTTAAGTGCAATAAATGAGAATTTTGGAGAGAGTTTGACGGTCAATTACTATTGAGGAAACTTGGATACGCCATTATATCCCAGAAAAATACAAACAAAACAGTGGGCTGCAATGGAGGAATTGGCTCCAAAAATAGCAAAAATTCTTTTTCAGTAGGGAAAAATTTGGCAACTGTTTTTGGGATAATCATGGAGTTATCTTAACTGATTATCTTCAAAAAGGAAAAACACCATTAAAGGAGTATACTATGCATCATTACTTAACAAATTGAAGGCAGAAATTGCCAGAAAATGGCCACATTTGCAGAAAAAAATTCTGGAACATGAAGACAATGAGCCGTCTCACACCTCATTAGTTTCCATGGCGAAAACTATGAATTACGGTTTGAACTGCTTGACCACCCTCCTTACCAGATCTAGACCCAAGTGACTTCTTTTTGTTCCCTAATCTGAAAATTGCGCTCGGGAGACAGAGATTTTTGTCATATGAGGAGGCCATCACATTCGTAAATAATTTTTGTGCAGAGAAAGACGTCGAGTACCACTTGGACGTGATAAAGAGCAAGGAGAAATGTATAGACTGGCAAGGAGACAATGTAGAAAAATAAAAGGAAATTTTAAAAAAAAATCTTGTATCTTTGTTAGGTCAGAAACGTTTCAGACCACTCTCGTGTATATATATATATATATATATATATATATATATATATATGTATACATATCATTTCTATCCTTTTTATTTAAATCTGTGATTAAAACTTAATGTAAAATTCTTATGTAGCAGATTATTTAGACATTAACTGAAAAGTTGTTGATTATAATTTTATAAGACAGACGTTTTGTATAATAACACAGACAATTACTTTTTTTCAATTAATAAAGTCCCTTTCTATGATAGCAATTTAAGCTTGAATATTTATAAGAATACAATTTGATACTTAGAAATAATAAATTAGTTAATACGTCTTTGAATTTTCAAAATAATTTTAAAAAATTAATTTATATTTGTATTGAGGCTGATTACATAATTATTTTTATAAACTCATTTGAAATATAAAAATTATGAAATAAATTAATTTTTAAAATCGTGAAAGAAACTAATTTTCTTTATTCGATTTTTGTATTAAATACATATTTGCTTTTATTTAATTATTTTAAAAAATTTAATAATTTTATAATTTTGATTTAAAACATGTTTCTAACTTCTCATTTTGATTAATCTTTATTAATTCTTAACTCTCATTCATAGAGGGCGATTATCGTTCTGCTTAATGTTTTTATTTTTTGAGATGCAATTGAAAGTTTTGTGCTAAAATTACATAATTAAAAAATTTTGAAATTGAGGGAATTATATTCTAATTTTATTTTTTATGAAATTTATTTTTATGGTTTTGCACTTGCTATTTATTACATTATAAATTGTATAGAGTTTCTTAAATTTTAAATTAAAGTTTTTGTGAAGTTTTCCCTGTTCTTTTGTTTCCTCAATTTTCATAGTTGCTGATTTTTTTCATCCTCTTGCTATTTTAGGTGAGTGTCTTTGCTAAGTATATTTATTACTTATTGCGAAGATTTTATCATTAAAACATCTATATCAAAGTAAATCTATCCTAATATAGAGGCTATATTATATAGCTTTATTTCCATTTAGTTCTTTATATGGCAATTCCTTTTATCAATTCTCTTTTGAAATTTTATAATTTATGTATTCCTTTTTTTATTAAGTTTTGTATTTATTTTCATCGTTTTTTTTTTTCAAATACGTATATTTTTATTATATATATATATATATCAATAATAGTTAGGCCTATAATTATAGAATAAACCATCTTAACAGACTAAAACCTGTAACGACATTCCATATATTATTTCCCATTTTCGTAAGTTAAAAAAATTTTAAGATCTTAAAAATTTTCAGAAATTTTTTTTATCTCTTGATGTTTTGTTTATTTTTCTACTTTATTGATGCAAAATATTATTTATAATTATTAAAAGAAACTGCTGTTCTTCTAATTAAATAAATACATAAGCTTTAAATAGCAATTTTATTTCTTTCATAATTTTATCCCCAGACGAATTTTTATGAAGATATTATAATTATTATAGACAAAATATTTCTGAAACTTTGTGTGGAATATTGAATATATAAACTATAAAATGTCAGATTAATTATATTTATGTAGAGTTAAATATTTTAAAATTCTATTCAAAATTCCCAAGTTTTTAAATTTACACTTGAACTTAATGATATTGTAAACATTTGCCTTGCGAAGTAATTCAACTTTTGTTGAAACATTGCGCAAAATCATACCGGGTAACTAAAAACAATCAAAATAAAGCTTTCAGTAATTAATGCAAATTATTGTTTGCAGACAATAAACTGAAAAATTTTAGTTTAAAAAAATGTATAGAACCTAATGAATCTTTAATTGCATGATTTTTTTTTTTTTTTAATTTTCTGAAAAAAGTTTTTAAGACGCATTTAAAATTACCAGAAATGAATATCTTATTACTTTTGAGAATATTAACCTTATTTACGCATGATTTGCATATCCATTCGTTAAATTTCTCTGTCATATCCTTAGACAAATTCTTGCAATATAAAGACGACAAAAGCTTGTTAGGCAAGCTTGTATTAATGGTTAAATGGCGCGGAAGTAAATATTTCCTCCCAATTCAATAGATACTTATGAAATTTACATTCCCGGTTTCAAAAAGATGAAATATTGAAACAAAGATAAATTTATTCTCGCCACAAAGGTACAAGTAATTATTTTGTTCTCTGGCGACAATGGTTCGCCCTTAAATTTCAATAGCAAAACCTGCCGGGTGAGCATTGATGTAACAAGGAATGTTCTGTGTAGAGAAATTATGCTATTCAACTGAAAAATTATTTTTAACGTGTCGATCTGATTTAAATCTTACATCTTGTGGTATTGAAATTTAATTCAGTTTTGATTCGAAAATTGTGTGCTTATTTATTTCGAGGTTCTATTTATTAGTACTCTATTTTCTAAATAAGCAAATGTATTTTTAAAAATTTCTCCCATATTTTTACTCTTAACATTAAGAATAAGAAACATAAATGGTAGAACATAAATTGTTTATTTATATTTCTTTGAGTATAATAATGATACTTTATTTATTTATTTTTGAATTTTTTGGAAAGTTTTAAATAAATATCTACTTAGCTATACTTCTTCTATAAATTGATGTAGAATATTAACCTCACAAACAATTGTTTTACTAGATAGAATAGAAATGTTCATAATAGATGAAAAATTGTCATTTCAATAGAGTAACAAAAAAGGATAAAACTTCTTTGTAAAAACACTTTGAAACTTGACAGATTTGGATCAGTAGACAGACAAAACTGAAATTAAATCAGGAAATAGTTATAATTCAAACTTTGTTGCTTATAATAAGTAGCACACTTTTGAGTTAATTCTATATCAAACTTGTCTTGAAATCATTCATTGATATATGTATGTAGTAGATATTCTTATATGCAGGGCGATGTAAATATCTTAAAATAAATGCTGTGCTTATGAACAAAATTCTGTAAAAATATATAAAAAAGAATAAACAAAAATATGTATAATTTGTCACATATTTTGTCAAAATAAAAAGAATGAGGATATAAAAATAAAGATGTGAAACAAAGACAATATTGACACATTTCCCCAAGAAGTTGAAAAGTTTAGAAAAGTAGGGAAAACTGTATGAAAAATTCCCAATTTCTTGTTAAATTTGTAGTATTATCAACTGCAAATAAGTTACTTGCGAATATATAAAATATTCGCAAGTAACTGCGAATTTGTATAAAGTTATATAAATTCGATACTAAAGCTTAGTTATAGGTCATAATATAGTTTATGAGTGTCCACTTTTGTGAATGCTTATAAGAAAGTCTATATGAGATACTAATCCCACATGTTTATGCACCAAAAATAACTAACTTGTTGCAAAAGATTCAAGAAAGAAAAAGCTCTTCTGTGTATTTCTCACAAATGAAACTCTTTCTTCAAAGATATAAATGCTTAACTCATTTAATAGGAGAAAAATGGCAGTAAAAATATTTAATGTATCAAAATAAATGTATTTTATTAATTATTTTGATATATAATTATGTCACATAAAAGTAATCTTGAAAATTGTATTACATAATGTGACTCAATTAAATTATGTCATCATGCGTTACATACATTTAAATATTTACCTCATTATATATATATATATATATATATATATATATATATATATATATATATATATATATATATATATATATATATATATATATATATATTTCTGTATGCTTATTCTCTAAAAGTATGAGGAATTGTTCAGCAATTTTTTCTGAACATTCCACAAATTCTGCCCAAAGACATCAAAGTAGCTTTGGAAGCACATGCCAACAATTTAGAACATTTTAATTAGGTGGGGAAAACATCGCCTTTATATGTTATTAAAAATGGAACTCGACTTAGAACATTCTTCCAAAGGGAGACAAAATTGCAGAATTAATATAATACTTTAATTATTCTGTCGTATTGACAGAAATCTAAAATATCTAAAAATTAAACAAAATTTTAAAAAAAATATAACAAATTTAAATTAACGAGATGAAATAGCAGTTTATAACTTGACTAACTCTTATTGCAAAATCTAACTCTTATCATATTCTTTTTGAAAGCGAATATTCTATTTTAGGATGCAACATGATAGAAAGTAATTTAGTTACAGACACGATGTAGAGAATCGGAATTGTATTAGTTTCAGTTCTTTTTTATTTAAAGCTAAAGTATCGAATGTGCTTTGCAGAAAACGTGGCATCCATACTGATTGAAAGTAAACTTGCTGCGAGACAAAACGAATCCTTATTTTTTTCCTTTGATCTCATTTTCTGCTAGACAAAGTTCTTCTGTAGTAATGAGAATATAGTATCAATGAGATAAGAAAAATAACGCAAAAAATTCTCAAATGAGAAAAATGCCTTTTTTAAAAATAAGTAAATGATTTTTCTTCCATTACAAAAATAATCATATAAAATTTGTAACAAAATTTTAACAATTATGATTGAATGTAATTTTTTTATTTCATTTATATAAATTTTGACTCATTAGAAATTTTTATATATTTTCGAAATATAATATATTGTCTTATAATAATGTCGAGAATAGAGTTCAATAATAATTTTAAGATTAATTTTTCAAGATTCTTTAGCAACGCAATTAAAATTAACGACTGGAAATTTAATGAAAGAGTTATTTCTCAATTTTACTTTGTTTATTATTCATAATTATTTTACGAGAAATTATGCATTTTTTTCCGCTTTCTTACATTCCATGATTAATGTAAAATAGAAATACCAATAGCACTTCATATAATTTTTCTTTTACTCCATCAATGTTTTACACTCGACAATATTAAACTCTTTTAAATTTATTCACGAGAAACTATAATACTGCGGATAGATAGCATTTATCTAATATTGCTATATGAATTAAGAGCCTCGATCTATTTTCATCACTTCACATATTAAGAACATTCTTCCTTGTAGAGAGAAAATATATATTACGCAATACTTCAGAAAATCTAACTTCTGATTAACAGAGCTACCGATAAACATTGAAAATTTATCAAAATTATGTAAAATAAATTTCAATTAAAGAGACATTTGCTATATTTGTTATTACAAATTATATATATATATATATATATATATATATTTAATTATAATGTTTTATTGTTTCGAAAAAAATCTTAAATTTTTAATTGAATAATTTGTAATTGGATATTTTTAAATGGATAATCATAATTTTAATGGATAATTTTAATCGGATAATTTTAAAAGGATATTTTTAAATGGATAAGTTTTAATTGGATAAAAAAATTTCTTTTTTTGTTTTTGAAAATAATTAGTAATTGAAATATCTCGCCATTCAATTTTTCTTCTCTGTTCATTGTTTCTTTTCTTTAAATTACAACTTGAATTTTTGGAGTAATCCAATTTTGGCCAACAAGATGCATTGGGGGAGGATTGGTACCATAGAACTAGTTTAACCCC
>BMAW01019136.1:380953-448300 GCA_019974015.1 Nephila pilipes
CTTAGAACATTCTTCCAAAGGGAGACAAAATTGCAGAATTAATATAATACTTTAATTATTCTGTCGTATTGATAGAAATCTAAAATATCTAAAAATTAAACAAAATTTTAAAAAAAAATATAACAAATTTAAATTAACGAGATGAAATAGCAGTTTATAACTTGACTAACTCTTATTGCAAAATCTAACTCTTATCATATTCTTTTTGAAAGCGAATATTCTATTTTAGGATGCAACATGATAGAAAGTAATTTAGTTACAGACACGATGTAGAGAATCGGAATTGTATTAGTTTCAGTTCTTTTTTATTTAAAGCTAAAGTATCGAATGTGCTTTGCAGAAAACGTAGCATCCATACTGATTGAAAGTAAACTTGCTGCGAGACAAAACGAATCCTTATTTTTTTCCTTTGATCTCATTTTCTGCTAGACAAAGTTCTTCTGTAGTAATGAGAATATAGTATCAATGAGATAAGAAAAATAACGCAAAAAATTCTCAAATGAGAAAAATGCCTTTTTTAAAAATAAGTAAATGATTTTTCTTCCATTACAAAAATAATCATATAAAATTTGTAACAAAATTTTAACAATTATGATTGAATGTAATTTTTTTATTTCATTTATATAAATTTTGACTCATTAGAAATTTTTATATATTTTCGAAATATAATATATTGTCTTATAATAATGTTGAGAATAGAGTTCAATAATAATTTTAAGATTAATTTTTCAAGATTCTTTAGCAACGCAATTAAAATTAACGACTGGAAATTTAATGAAAGAGTTATTTCTCAATTTTACTTTGTTTATTATTCATAATTATTTTACGAGAAATTATGCATTTTTTTCCGCTTTCTTACATTCCATGATTAATGTAAAATAGAAATACCAATAGCACTTCATATAATTTTTCTTTTACTCCATCAATGTTTTACACTCGACAATATTAAACTCTTTTAAATTTATTCACGAGAAACTATAATACTGCGGATAGATAGCATTTATCTAATATTGCTATATGAATTAAGAGCCTCGATCTATTTTCATCACTTCGCATATTAAGAACATTCTTCCTTGTAGAGAGAAAATATATATTACGCAATACTTCAGAAAATCTAACTTCTGATTAACAGAGCTACCGATAAACATTGAAAATTTATCAAAATTATGTAAAATAAATTTCAATTAAAGAGACATTTGCTATATTTGTTATTACAAATTATATATATATATATATATATATATATTTAATTATAATGTTTTATTGTTTCGAAAAAAATCTTAAATTTTTAATTGAATAATTTGTAATTGGATATTTTTAAATGGATAATCATAATTTTAATGGATAATTTTAATCGGATAATTTTAAAAGGATATTTTTAAATGGATAAGTTTTAATTGGATAAAAAAATTTCTTTTTTTGTTTTTGAAAATAATTAGTAATTGAAATATCTCGCCATTCAATTTTTCTTCTCTGTTCATTGTTTCTTTTCTTTAAATTACAACTTGAATTTTTGGAGTAATCCAATTTTGGCCAACAAGATGCATTGGGGGAGGATTGGTACCATAGAACTAGTTTAACCCCACAATTCAGTCCCCAGTCTGAATATGCATGTTTTGTTTTGTTGGGTAATCGATTATTCGATTTATTCTTTGGTTCAAATTAATTTCAAATTTAATTGAAATTTTATTCATCTCTTAGTTTCAAATTTGATTCAGTTTAAACTTTTTTACTTAGTTCTATAAATGTTTTTGTTTTTTTTTTTTTTTTTTTGTTGATTTTTTTTGGTTTTTAATTGTTCTCTTCCTTTTGTGTTTTTTAATGATAAATTATTTGATTTATCTTATATATATATATATATATATATATATATATATATATATATATATATAAGGGGCGGAATCTCTATCTTCTTGCAGACTAGTTTAAAAAACATAAGTATACAATTATTATTACAATTTTAACGGATGGAGTTGATTAGATGCTTTGCGAGTGCAGGTTAGAAATGTTTTATACCTTTCAAAAAATTCATATGCATTCAGAACGTCTACTTATGCGGTCTAGACCAGAAAATGTTTTGCTCGAACCATTAATTAAAAAAAAACATTCTATTCAATTACAGAATGGATGCCATTACACAAACTTCTGTTTTTATGAGTATTTAATATTAGAATTATTTCCATGTAAATTAGTGTTTGTGAAAATTAAATCTTATTAAGGATTGATGTTTTTTCTTCTGTCGTCCATTTTGTTTTCGTAACTACTTATTTCAGTATAAAAACGTGACGTTTTTATTTAATGGAAATGTGATAAAAAATAAAGTTTTACTTAAATTTTATTTACTATAATATTTGTTCAAAATGCAGTATATTAAATTTAATACAGTCATTTCTAAATAAGATATGTATCATTAATTTAAAAAAAAATCCCAAAAATCTTTCCATGATGAATAATTATTGTTTTTATTCAAAAATATAAAATAAAACCTACTATGATTTGCAGTCAACATTTTATAATTTTATAGCCAAGAAATGTTATAATTAGAATGTTTAATCATCAATAGTTAGAATAAAAGAGTTTTATTAATCAAAAGTTAAATATAGTAGTTTCAGCTGATGATTTAAGATAATGTGACAAATAATTTTGATTCTACACTTGAAATTTCGCTTTAAGGCTACCAATCAAATTTAAAATGTATTATAATAAATTATTAAATTTTTTTATACTCTCTTCATTTGAAAGATTTTTTCCATTTTTTCAGTATATGTAAGTAATTTGAAGCATTTTGAAACCGTTGCATAGTAAGAGAATTGCAGCATAGTTATCAAAAAATACGAAATAACTCTTTTGAAATTTCTAAATTTGGTACACATTTATCTGGTGGTAATTCTTATAAAATTAAAATAATAAACAAAAATTACTCCAGAATTCAGTCAAGAAACCAGTTTCCAAAATTTTGAGGTAGTAGTATAGGGAAGGAAAAAATAAAATATATTTTACAAGACTAAATTTATGTTATCACTACGTGAGAATTGAACAGTACTAGAGAAAATTTGAAAAGTTAAAAAATTTTATTCTATTGAATTAATGCATTTTATTCTATAGGTGTTTTTTTTCCTTCCAATTAAAATGACATTATAAATGAATTATATTGGCCACTCTTAAGAGAAAATCTAAATTATAATATATAACTAAAGGAGAAATTTTGAGTTTTGAGCATATTTTTAAATAATAAATTGTGAGTAAATTTTAAAATAATAATTCCAAAAATAACTGAATATTTCTCTAAACGAAGAAAAGTGATAAATTACGAGAAGAACGATATGAAGTATAATACTTTTGTCTATCTTTTTCATAAAGGCTGCAGTGTGAAAAAGAAATAATAAAGTTTGTCTAAGTAGAGAATATAATTTGTCTTATAGAAAACAAACCACACACAGTATTCATGTGAGACAATGTGGTACGTTTTAAATTTAATAAAGCTTTTATGAATATATACGTTGAAACCTTCTATTCTTTCATCTGGAATCGCATATTTTTATCATAGCAATCGTGTCCTATTTTTTGATTCTAAACTTACAGCCAGGAAACATATTGTAATTAATTTTTACCGTAGTTTTACTTGTAACTTTTAAATTTCTGCTTAATGATATGTTTTCTCTTTTCAAAGAGTCATTTTATTTGCTTATTTCGTGAGGTTTTCATTTAAATCTAAAAAATGTTGTTAACTTTAATATTGTATCTAATTTGACATTAAATTAATGAATAATTTAAAAAATTAGACACTATAATCTTTCAATTAGACACTAATACTGTTGAATTTTCTTAAAAAAAATTAGATAATCTTAGTTTCTAATTTAAAAAGTTACTTTAAACAATTTTTATTAAACTTTTAGTATGAAGCAAATTATATAATGTTGTAAAATATATTTTATACGATTGAAAATTTGGAATTAATGAAGCGAGATTCAAATATTGTTTTAAGAAATATAAGTAGCAATTTCGATACCTTTTTTAAACAAACATACTGAAAAGAGAAGTGTAATACGTAAAAAAATAGGAAACAATTTTGTGTCTATGTGGTTACTTAAATCGGATAGATTTTGTCTTGTCAATAAAAGATGTTTTCCAGATATATAAAATGTGTTTTAGAACGTAAGGTTATGTGCATCGAATTGGCAATAAAGAATAAAAAAAAATTTATTTGATCACTGAAATATCAACGCATGCATGTTTCTTACAAAATCTTGAAAAATGCAAATAATAATAATAATAATTCTTAAATTGAATCATTTTTTAAATAAAATCACTTTTATACATGGACTTTAAAAGGTAGCATGCATTTTGTGTGCGTTGATTATAGTTTACTTTCCTTTTAAGCTCTAGTATTAATGTTTCCCGCTATGAATGGATCAAATTCACAAATCTTGAGTTACAAAGATGTAAGAATAATACTTTAAAGAATAAGAAACAGGCATAATTTTCTGTTGGATTTAAATAAGATGAATTATTCATTAGATAAGGAAAAGAAGATAAAAAGTTTTACAAATAAGTAATGTTTTCAGTGATTGTACCTTTATTCAAATTTTCAAATTAATCTAATTTGACAATAAAGAATTAGTTTTCAAATATATTTTTTGTGTTTTTATTTCATATTCATATTAATACTTTAATGAAATGTAATATATTTTTTCTTTATTTTCAGGTAAAATTAGATAGTTGAAAAACTCTCTGTGTCTTTTCCTGTTCATCTGTGTGTTCAAATCCCCCCATGCATTTTGCCTATTTAAGAGCTGTGTTTACAACAATTTTTATTTCACAACATTAAATGCATCGCTTTAAGTGTTTTTAAAAATTTGTATTAACATTTTTTTGTTTTACAATCAATCTTGATGCCAAATGTACGCTTTTAATAAAATTTTTGCTTCAAATGTATATTCTTTGATTCATTGTAATTTAAACTCTAAGGTTATGTTTCGACATGCATTCAACTTAAAAACATTTCATACATTCATCCAAAATTAAAACATTTCATACATTCATTCAGAAAAATATTTTTATCATGCTGTAGATTTAAAGATTAACTTGGATCATGATTAAGAGATTATAAGCACGTAAGTTCTTATTATTAACCTCAACTACTAACAAAAGAAAATATGGGAATATTTTATGTAACTATGAAAAGTGAGATTTATTCAATCAATATCGTGTGGTAAAAATAATGTTATATTCTCTCTTTATGTTGTTAAAGTTAAAACTTAATTTTAATGATGGAGATATCTTCTGTCTGAAAAAGTGCTCCGAATTTAGGTTCCATTCTTTAGTATTAAATAAGTAGTCTCACAATTATAGGAATTATACACTTTTGATCGAAAAAAGGAACAGTTATGAGAAAATTTGCTAGCAATTTTTTTGCTCTTTTATAATTTGTTGTTTTTTTTTACTAAAAATAACATAAAAATGAAAGTTCTGGGATTGAGGAAAACCTATAATGTTTACTCTTTCCGTAAATTTCATGAAATGTAAAGATTTTGAAAAGGCAAAGAAAATTCAATTAAAGAACTGAAAAAAAATGTAGAGTGATGACAATTCATAGGAATGTCAAAGTTGCTTGTTACACTTTCCCGCCCCTCTTTTAAACAGGTCTTAAAAGTAAACTATGTTAAGTAAACACGTGAAAAAGAAATGACAGCCTCAGAATTGTTTGAAAGTTCAGTAGATGTATTCGATTCGTTTTTCTGTCATTTTTTGGTTTTCTGTCCAGTTTTTAATAGATTGGTACAAATAATCATTTCTAATTTTTTATTCATTGAGTCCATTAAATATACTTTAAAATAAAATTTATTTTAAAACTAAAAGCTCTTTGTAAGCAAACGTATTGGAAAATTGCTAGGACTAATCATTACTCATTGAATTAGATTTCATAGAACATGTCCCATGCTAAAAAACAGGTCTGATGTCAATTGAAATGTTTAACTCGGTATTCTTTGAATGAATTCTTAAGACAGGCCACATTAAAAGTGTTTCTTCACTTTAAAATTTGATTTGTTACTGATGAATTTGATGATAAAATATAAAAAAGGATGTTATTTTCCTGATAGTGAGTTAGTTTCGTATAAATATATACTACTAATCTTCATATTTCTACAACTACAGAAAAAAATTTGATGGCTAAAGGAATAACGCGAAACCTGAGAGAACAAAACATATTTTAGTACGTTTATTGTAATACTTCTATAATTAACTACATATTATATATATATATATACTCTTTATGAAACCTCCTTGAATTCTACCACAAACTTACAAAGCAGTTGCGTTAAATGGATGTTGAGCTATAACAAAGAGCATATAGAACACAAAATGCTTTACAAAAAATAAAGTAATGACCACGAAATGACATCCTAAAAGTTTTTTATTTTATTTCACTGTTCATCCTTCAGTCTTTAAATGATGATGATGGCCATGCAAGTCAGCTTCGAAAAAAATATGCCAGATATTTTTTCATTTTTATATCTCCGAAACTTCTTCGCTTTATCTGAAAAAAGAAGAAAAAAAAAGCTTCTATTTTGCGTCGGCAATTTATTCACAACTATAATTCTAAAACAAATATTATATGCGATGTACCCACGTAATTACTTTTTGATTTAATAATTGACCCCGTAATTTTTTTTCATTATACATGAATTTCAAAAACTTTTAAAAATCTATTTATCATTTAGACTTAATCACCAAAAACTAAAAATAATGAATTTGAAAATTTTTTTGCTCAAGAATGCGCTTTGTTTTAACTTTGTCTTATCCAAACGGAACTGTTTTCTTAAAACGAAATTGAAATTTATTTAAATGGCAATTAATTGTTAATAGCAATGATCAAAACGACAATTGAAAACCAAATGGCATTTTATTTCCCAAATCCTTACAGCATATTAAATTTAAAAAAAAATTACAGTTTCTACAATAAATTATTTTGTTACAAATTCCTCTTTGAATTTATTCAACAAATATGAATTTGACCTTTAAGAAAATTCAAATAGGCACTGAGAATTTAATTAAAATCTCTATTTTTGTAAAAATAAAGTAAAGTAACAATCTAATATTTGAATTACTTAAATTTGATTAGTGAAGTTGTTGAAAACAGAATTTATTCCATTGAGCTCTTCTTTATGTTATATTCCAAGCTCGGTAAGATAATAGCAGATAGAATGTTTTAAAACATGTTGAAAAAAAAATTGTGATCAAGATTATCCCTTCTTAAGTTATCATATTGTAAATTAAATTAATCTAAGAAGTAACTTCTTAGGGTTTTTTATACATCATACATTTCATCACTGTTACACTTTATCTAAATTTGGCAGATTCAGTGGGAGTAATTATTTATTCTGTTAGTTGAAATCATTTTAATAACGCAAATACTCGCAGGTTTTTAATTATTTTAATAGAGAATTCAAAGCACTATATCTTTTAAAATATGATCTATTTCATGCAATATTTTTAAACCTTTTATCTTACCTTTCTCTAGGTTTAAGAAAATATGATTTTTTAAACATTTTAATTTAAGATAGTGATACTTTTATTTAAATAATATTGACAATGGATATTTATTTTTCTTATTTTCTAATAAAGATTTAAAAACAAATATTTTCAGCTACTATAACGCGTGGTAAAAATTTCCTATGTCTTATATGAAAAGAAATGAGTTAAAACATTTTTAAAATCCGTGGGAAAATTTGACACGTGTTACTTTTACAGATTCTAGACGCATGAAAGAATTTTTTGCACAATCACTTCTCAAAATTCCAATATTTTATCAAAAAAGGCCGGAACATCCCTACCAAATTTTAAGTAGATAAATACAAGTTTCTCTCCTCCTTATGTTCGTTTATTCATGAATACATTAAAAACCATTAATTTTTCGAAAAGCTGATAAGCTAAATCCAAACAAAATGATATTTAAAAGAAATTGAATTTAATGAAGAAAAATTTAAAAAAAAATTTATCTTATAATAATTTTACCTAAATGTGCATATCAATATCCTTTAAATATATTTCGATAACATTTTTAAAACTTTCTTTGAATTATGTGAATTAATTTATATGTCACACGATATGTTTATTCATATATGTATTGTATAAATCACATTTATTAATACAGATTGATAAATTTATTAAACACCATATATTTCAAATGAATAATGCATATTCTAAAATGTACTAGAATTCAAAAAGATGTTAAACGATTTCTTAAAGTTTTTCTTAAATAATCCCCCTTTGAAAATTTTAATGACTTAAGGCAGCACAGTAATAAATATCTATTTTTGTTTATCTCTAAAATATTTTTTGCTTGCATCAGAATTTTCTCTCGATTCCCGATGATTAAATTTATATCCAATATAAATTCTTATATTTAATAGATATTAATTTAAGGATAAACATATTTCTTTCTGCTCTTATTCAAAAAAAAAAATTTACATCACAAGGTAGCTTGTAAACCTTGAAAACTTTGTTTTTTTCATTTTGTATTTGCATAATTTAAATATAAATATTTTCACGCAAAATAAGACAGAGTATATTAGAAAGTTGATACTATATTTTATATGTTATTTGTATATTTTTGAAAACATATTTCCTTGCTTGGTGAGTCCATTTGCTTTCCCATGTTCATAAAAGAAACAATGTTTGAAATGTTATAGAGTTATCTTTGATTATTCCTCACTAAAACTCTTTCTAAACTAGGAAATATCCCACTATCTTTTTCAAAGAAACTTTAACTTAGGGAAGAGAACACAATTGCAAATTAGTTTAAATTTTCACCTCTGTATGTAATCTGAGGGTGATAAATCAGTTCCTTACAAATATTTTTAAAAAATCCTCTGTCTCAAGACAACGAATGAAATCCGTATTTCTCATCAGGCGGTGAAAGAATCAGGCGGTGAAAGAACCACCATTTCTTCTATTGTCCTTTTAGTCTTCGTTAAAACGCTGAAAGTTAACGCAACTTTTATACACATTACCGTAAAACAGAATTACAATACTTATATTAATTAGTTCGATTATTATCATGACATTTTTTTCCGAGTTTAAATCAAAAAGTAACTTTCCTTAGACAGGGAGAAAAAAGTTAAAAATAAATTAAAAGCTTATTTCCTAGAGCACATTGGAAATCCTGAAGTTCCAAAAATTGATTTTGAATAAAAATAAATTAATTACTCTCGCATAAAAACTTTTGATTTTACATTCATGCTTTTTAAAAAAGTCAACTATCCATATATTTTAAAAGTTTTGATAAGAAAATTTGGATTTATTCTGATTGAATCGAGATTTAAATTAGATTTATTTATCAAAGCTTTGCACAAATTTATAGCATCGGTTAGCTGCTTACGTGTCATTCTCCAAATTTCTAAACAACCTGTATTACACGTGAAAATAAGAAAAAATTTATTCTAATCTTCCTTTGCATTTTAAGCTGAACCTACCGCGTAGATTCATATTTATACGTGGGTGAAGAAATAATCAATGTTTTGATGTTGTTGATCGTAATTAAATGAAATGCATTCTCATTCATGCATCACGTCTTTATTTAATCAGACCTGTTCTTCGAATACCCGAGATCAAAACATCATATTCAATAAAATGATGCTTTTTCCCGGTATTCGTATGTTGAATTAGACAGGTTTCATGCTTTGTTGGCAATACAACATGCTGCCTTCGTTTATTTGGAGCAACAATTGCTGCCATCTATTGCTGTCGTTGGTATCATCAGAAAAACATATTGCGAAGCCTTAAGAATAATATATCCTTTCAATTGTGCAATGCGTTACGCAGAAATAAGGCCGAACGTTGAACAAAATCACCATAGAATGCATTTTCTACATTTGATATGGGAGTATGAAGTTGTTTGTGACACATTTCGGTTGAGAATAAAGAAGAAATACTTTTGAAATTTGAAAAGATGTGGAACTTGAACAGTGTAAACGTTATCTTTAAATGATAACATGAAACAAACTGTAGAATAAATTGTTATAAAAATTTTAATTTTATCTAACAAAATTATTAAAATAGTTTATTATACATTTTCTTCAAATTACTTTAGTTATTTTTTGAACTATGGTTTTAAATGATGGACTTATCGTTCCCTTCGTATCGATACAACTATACGATTGAATTACTCATCCTCATTTCCTTTATTGTAATTTGTTAAGTAAAATTATTCTTTTTCGACATTTAGAGGACGATTCTGTTACAGATCTTTTTTTTTTCAAGTCATCCACAAATAATTCTGAAATTTTATTTTACAAATGGTTTCAAACGAGTACGCATTGAACCAAACTAGAACTATTTTTAATAAGTAACATATGGATTGTTTAATATCCGTAGAAGAAAGAATAATTTTTAATTTTAATTTTAAAATTGTAATTAAATATGTTCTTTTTTCAGAAAAGAACATTAAATAAATTCATATATTGTATTCAAAATAAAATAGTAAGACGAATATTCTAAGTAAAATACAATTTTATTATTAACATCATCTTAAATCATATATCAAACACAAATTTAATTAACTACTAATATTGTTTATTTCAGACATTGTTCAATTTTTTAATATATCCGTTTGTTAGAATTTTCGTACTTATTACAAAACGTGTAAAGTGAATAATCTGTCTCTTAATTATTAAATAACTACGAACAATAAATATTAGAAATCCCACTCTTCTTTTGCCAATTATCATGAGATATTATTCCACATATGGAAGAAACTAGATGAATTTATTTAAATTCCTACAAATTACTCAAATTAATTTTTCTCTGTTTAACAATTTTGTGCATAATTAATTTTAATTTAAGTTTATCTACTTACATATACTGATATTTTGTGCGCAAAATTCAAAATTATTCCCAATTTTTTTTTCGCTAAAACTAATAAGTTATAAAATTATATTAATGATTGGATATAAAATGAAAATGAAATATTGCTCTATAATTAAATGGATTTATTAATATATTTATGAGTTAACACAGACCAGTTCCAAAATACGCTTCAAATTTCTTTAAAATGTAAGCTATCACAAAAATAAAAATACTATTCATATGGATGCTGGTAATTTCTGACAAAGAAATAAGAGGATTATTTTAAAAGAATTTGGAACATAATACTAAACACTTAAATTATCTTTTCTTTCGTAAGTAACAAATAGTTTGATTTTATTATGCTTTTGAAGCCATTTTTTCCATTCTATGATAAAAGCAATTATTTTTCAAATGTTTAACATTAATAGTAAATAATTTCTTCATTTTACAGATATTTATTGCAGTTTTTAGTTCAAACAATGTAATAAGTTTCTTCTACAATTTTAATTCACACAATTTTGGCTTAATAAGCAACATACATTCACAAATTTTAAATTAAAATAATTTTTTTCAAGAGAGATTTATTGCATTTTTTTCTCTGTAATTTCGAAAGGAAATCTTTCGGGGAAGACACTTATTCTTTGAAACAATTGATCTAAATATTTTTTTTTCATATTGATACTGAGTTCAATAATAAATAAAAGTTTCTCATAAATAAACGGCTAATAATTCAAACGTTTATTTTCTACGATCAAAATCTGACCAATCCAATATTCTTCAGAACAAGCATTGGCTTGAAATGCAATCATTTGTACTTTTCAAATTTTTTAAAATACCCAATAAATAAGACTAAAAATATTATATGAACAAAAAGAAATTGTTCCTCTAGGTGAAATACTGGAATTCAATATTGATAAGGCCTTGATGCAGAAAAATTATCGAGTAACAGTGCAATATGGAAATATAAAACTGGAGGCATTTGAAAATGACAGTAAGTTATCGTTCTACATAAGAAGAAGTCGGCCTAAGTCCAGATTTATTTGCAGCAAAGACAAAAACAAAATGCAGAAATATGATTTGGAACCTTTTTTTGACATTTCGATTTATTTACCGAACTTTCTTTCATCAGCTCCGGAAACAGTTCGAATACTGGAGAGGAAAAATTTCCCCTAGCGTTAGAGTTAACAGCTTAAAGGAGATGAAAAATAAATTCGGAACTTTCTTTAAAACTAATATTTTTAGATAAAAAAAAAAATCTTTAACATGTTACAATACTCTCTGTGAGCTCCACGTATATATCAAAACATTTCTGTAGATAGAAATATGTTGGGGTTAGTAGTTTTATGTGAGAAAGAGATTTTTAAAATTGTTAAAATTTTCATTTACTTAAGTTAAGATTGCCTTAGAGCTATAAAAAGACGATGCTTCTCTGTAATTTTGAATTGATATCATATGACTTGAAAATTTTCTTTCTTACTTTCTTCATAACGCTAAATATAATTTTAAGGGAATGGCTCAAGAATAAGTTGAACAAAGTTTCCATTCCTTGATACTTAAAAATTATTATATATGAAATAAATGCATATAATAACATTCATAACATAATAAATGCATAACATTTTTCGTTTCATGTTATATTATATATTAAAAATTCATTAATATTATAATTTCAGTTTTTTGTATCTACTTGTTGGATGTAATACAGTTTATTCTGCATTCGTATACCCTATTGATAATATATAGAAAACAATTATTGGAATTATTGATTAGATTAAATTTTAAAATATTTATGCTAAACATAATTGCGGTACATTTCCAAAAAAATAGAAATATAATATTTGTTAAGAAAATAACTTTAATACATATAAATATGCATTTTCAAGATAATTTCTTCTTCAAAGACTCATTAAGAGTTTATTAAAATGGCTTTCTTAAACAAATAATATTTCTTTATTCATTACCTCGGAAAATTTTATTTGTATTACATTTTATGACTGAATTACAAAATATATAATTCAACAAAACAAATCTAAAAAACATTTCAATAAACGCATTAGATTCTTCTCAATATTTCGGGACTTTTAAACATAGATTGTTTTTTAATGCTCTTGTTAAAAGGGTAAAAAAATATTTTTACCAAATATTAATTTTATTTTTGAGCGTTTAAAAATTATTTTGGAATAAAATGTCACGTAAAATCATATTCAAGCTTGCAAATATAAAAAGTTACATACATTGTTTTTGTATACTTAATTTCCATAACTGGTTTTTTATGAATAGATAAGCATGCTGTACCGAAAATACTAAATATTGACATTTTACCAAACTATACTTTCACTTTATACCTCAAATTCTAAATACAAAAAGAGGAAAAAAAGGAATATTGAATACAGTAATTTGTGAAACAAAGAAAAGTTTTAAATATCAACTCATGATACATTATTAAATCTTTATACCCTCTAGCTAATATATCACTTCATTTTTATCAATATAACTTCACTTAAATTAATTAAGATCCAAGTACGTTGTGTTTCATCAAGTGGACTACATTATTTTAATTAGATCCTTCAAATATGAAGTTGGTCCAAATTAGAATGTTAAACATAATAGTTGCTGTTTTCTTTTAGTCGTTGTTTTTTAAATATGTTTAAATTCAATGTGCAAACTTAGAGAAATATGGTATAATAAGGTAAATGCATCTTTTAATGAAACGGTTTTAATTTGGTTTTAATTAATCCATATGATTTTATGCATTTTGTTTCTAAATTACCACCACCTGGTCCCTTAAGGACATAAAATGCCTCTTGAGGTCCGTAATTGGCAAACATAGCTTCGGGTTCAGAATAAAGGTTACGTAGGGAGATTAATGAAATTTTAATTAGCTTTCATAGGTCATTAAAAAAAATGTTATTTCTGCTGTCATTTAGAATGCTGTAAGCTGTGTTTGCTATGTTGCTATAAAAGTGTCTTCCAAATTTTAAATGAGCAACACAATCAGTTTCCATAATTTTCTTGAATATTTATTTGAGAGTATACCTGAGTTTAAATCCAATTAAGGTATTAAGATAAATAAAATTTATAACATAAAAGTAGTATATCATCACATAGTGCTTAAGATATAGGATTAAAGTCGTTGATCCAAATTGATCTGAATCGGGAAAATGGTGTATAATAATATTAATGTAATAAAATAATGAATTTTATACATAAATTGCGTAATAGAACAGTCTCTCTGATCAGGAATAATACAATGGAGTTCACAAAACTCTTGTTTTTCATAAAAAGGAATTTAAATGGGCATTTTTTTTACATATTCTTAAAAAAGCTCCAGATAAGTTTTGAAACAAAATTCATTGAACTAAATTTTTAATTCTGTGAAATTTTTATGTCAAAATATTTCTTCGTAACTTGGTTATTTATATCTGATTTATAATTCTTCCCTTTCAGATTAAATTGCTCTTTGAATCTATTCACTCAATTTGATATTCAAAAGTTAGTGTTTTCATGAAATTCTACATTGAATTAATTCTTAAGATCAATACATAAAATTTAAAAACAATGCTATTGAAGCATATACCAAAATCAACGCATCACTTTGAAATTTATTTTTATATTTCGCTGTATATACATTTCCTTGAATCAATATTTCTTAAAATAATTCGCATTCAACATTTTAAAACAACACTTATTTCAAAAACTCTCTCAACAAAAGTACTACGCTAAACAAAAAAAACAAAAAACAAAAACAAAAAATGCTAGTAAGCTAAAATATACTTTGACATTCGTTAAAATAAATGCGAAATAGAGACAAATATGCTATTAACGTAAAAGTGTGTAATAAATGCGTCTCTAATGAAAAAAGTCACGGATTTAGATATTTCAATGCAGAACAAAGTCTTATGTGAGTATCTTTCCTTTTATGAGTAGATTGAAATTAATCGAGCACAGAGGAAGTCTTTTTTGTATATATTTTGA
Source organism: Nephila pilipes (assembly GCA_019974015.1). NCBI lineage: Eukaryota > Metazoa > Arthropoda > Arachnida > Araneae > Nephilidae > Nephila > Nephila pilipes. Next base: position 395,777 of record BMAW01019136.1, read on the forward strand.
AATAGTTTATTTTTCTTCGAAGCATCGAAAGGGCTCTAAGGAGAAGAGCAAACCATAAAATCTACATATTGAAGGACAAAAAAGGGTTTAAAAAATTAAATGAAATATATTTCTTTAGATATAATGAACCTAATATTACTTAATCTATCTAAATGCTAGTATTACTTAGCAAAAATAGGTTTTATGCTAGTGTGGAGAAAAAACTTTATAACAATCGGATAAAATGTTTTAATAAATTAGTACTTTTTATTTGGTGCATTTTTAGTAAATAAAATAGATTATGATACTAAAAGAAAGCAAATTTAGATACAAAAAAAATAACATACGCAACTTAGGCAAATTAATTATATTTTTTTCAATTTATTAAAAATATTAAGCATTTACTTCAAGAATTATAATTATTTATTAAATTATCTTATCTCTAGAAAGAAATAATATGAATGAACTTATTTTGGGTGATTTAGAAAAAAATTACGAATAACATAAATTTTAGAGCATAAATAAATTACTTAGGAAATCCTTCTTACTCAAAATATAATTTTTTTTTTCGGAATCTTCTTAAAACTGTACAGAAACTTAAAAAAAAACAAAATTTTCTTCAACAAATGTTTTGATATACAGAAATTATTTGATTAAACAAGGCCGATTTTAAGAACTCGTATTAAAGTGGAACAAAAGAAAACCATCTGAGTATAATCGATTTATTATTTTTCAATAATTTCATTTCCAAATAACTTTTCTCTTTTTTTCATTAATGATATAATAGTTTTTTTCCATCCTTAGAATTAGTTAACAAAGATTATTTAAAAAATGATGAATTTACTACAATACTTCTGTTTTCATTCAGTATTTTATAAATTATCCCTAAAATTCTTTTCTGAGTGCTAGGAAAAACACAATATGTCTGAAGCTTTCAGGAGAGGTTCCCTTGTGCCATTTACCTTCGCCCGCTGAGTTGCATCCGCTCCCGGAAGGATCCAAGATCAGGGGACTTTCCTCTGTAGTGCAGAATGTAATCGGGCAAGTCCACTCCCATAGCTATCAAAAAAGAAGAAAAAGTTGAATTAATACCAGACTTTGATATTTCACAAATAAATTGTACTAACTTTTATCTCAAGTGTTCGACATTTTTCAAGACATTTACCAAAAAAATATTTGGGGTAAAGAATGATTATAATTCTCTCTTAAGAAATTAATTGACTTATGCATTCGCACATCAACATAAGGGTTAGATTCTTACACCCTTTTTTAATTTCAAAATACAGAGATATTCCAAATGATTCATCCGATTTCAAAATTCCTTATTTTCAAAAATAAACGACTCAGAATGACAAGTATTTCTTAAGTGCAAAGAGCAATTATAGAAGTTTTTAAAATTGTTAGATATAACCACCTTTAGTTACACGTCTAGTGACAATTCGATTTATAAATTGCTACTAAAAACTTGTAAAGTGTCAGTGGTAATTGATTGTACAGCAGCAGAAATACGTTGTTTAAGTTCTCATAAGCTTTTAGGTAATAGTGGCATATACGAGTGCACTTATCTTTAACAATCCCCCAAAGGAAAAAAAATTGCATGGGGCCATATCAGGTGACTTAAGTGACCAGCTGTGTAACATCAAGTCTTCTGGTCAAAATGGGACTGATCCAACTGGAAGGAAGCTCAGTGAAAGCTTCTAAAACAACTTTCGCGAAATAATTTCATGAAGAACACACGAAAACCACCAAATATAAATTTTCCATAGTTTTCCTTTGTATTCATGTATTATATATTATTTTATGTCATTTATTTTTGAAAGTAAGCAATTTTTAAATCGTATGAATCATTTTGAATAACCCTGTATATGTTTTATATGGCTTCCCATATCCGGAAATGTATACAAAAACATATAACAGTTCTGGTTCTTCTAGGGCATCTAATGCGTCTAAAGAATTAATTTTAAGCATTTTGATGCAAGCAGTTTTTAAGCCCATATTACACTTTCCTATTTATAAGAAGATTTAAAATTCAAATTTAGATAGCAATAGTGTATAAATATCTAAATTATTGATAGTAGTATCATTGTAAAAAAGGATCATAGTAGTTAATATTTTGCGTCAATTTTATGAAAAGCTATTTTTGCCACATATAATGGCTTAAATAATTCAGCTGAATTCATTTAATTCAATTCTTGATCAATGAATCAAACAACTGCTACCAATTTGTGTGATCTATTATTTTATTAAATATATTCTTTTATATTTAAGTAAATACTATGGAAATGTTCTTACAATAAATAGCTCTTGTAAAAAATAAAATAACTTAAATTAAATTAAAGTTGTGAAATATATATATAATAAGCACCCTAAAAAGAGCTTACTTATTCAAACACAAATTCTATTTAAAATATTAATAACATTTTTTGAAATATTAAATAATCTACTCAATTAAATTCGTTTATATGATTTTAAGAAATACATATTTATATTCATTTCAAAAACCATTACAAATCTTTAAAACTTAAACAGAGTAGATGGAATTTTTTTTCTTAAAACATAAGCAGAAATCTTTTGAGAAATGGAAGAAGAATTAAAAAAGGAAACATGCTTATATTTTTATAGTTAAAAATTAGCATTTATGATTTTTCTCTTTCTTACGTAGGCGAACGCTTATAATCTTCGTAAGAATCAATAAGAAATTAAGTTGCCTTTGTAAAAGTTTCAATTACACTCTGAATAATAATCAAAATTGTATTCCAAACAGAATCGGAAGCATCTTACAAGAATAAAGAATATTATTTTTACGCTTCTTAATCCTCAATATTCTTTTTATAAGTAGAGTAAATATCCCGGTATTTACCACAGCTGCTTCAAGAAATCAATTCCTCACAGACTCTAAATAACGGCATGCATTAAAATGTTATGTAAATTAAGAAAATCATCAAGTTTGAAAAATTCAATAATCAGTCCCCCGTGAAGAAAACTATTCGGTTAAGATTACAAGAAGCTTTACGCACTTTATTTCTGATGTTATTAAACGTGGATAAAAATACGCCACGAGAAATTTCAGGAAATGTTTCAAGCATTAAATTATTTTTGCAAAGATATTGGAGAATAATTGAATACGATGCGTATCCTCGAGCTTAATTAAAGTGAAAAAATATTTTCAAATGATAGGAGAGACTCTGCAGGATTTGCAAACAGATTTTCATATCAAAATATATAATTTATACTTCATTGCGTATTTATATACTTATCTTTATCATGAAATAATTATATATCTATACTATATATATCACTATTATTCATAAATTCGAATATTGGAAAACAAGTTAATATAATTTTATGTCTGTTTATTTTTTGTTCCACGTACTTGGAACTACGAAATAAAAAAACCATTTTGAAACGATAGAAGCATTAACAAATGTTCAAAATGATCGCTTTGAAAAAAAAACAAAACGAAATTATCATTTCATTTCAAATTTTCAATTTAACATACTGTACGAGGCTTTTAAATTAAACATGAATAATGGGTTATGTTTACAATTTGAAATCACTACTTACTATTAAAGCAATAAATAAGGTGAAATAATTTTGTCTTTGAATTTTTAAATTAATTGTTCATGAAATTGTAATTATCTTAGAAGGGGCATGCCTTAGAGTATTAGAAAGTATTATATAAATCATTGTTTAGAATGATGCTTATGAACGTATTTCAAAAAGGATTAGAATTCATTTCAAATACAGTACACTTTCCGTAATTCGAAAGACATCGAACCAAAGCACCAGCGGATTATTGAAAACACCTAATTACTGGATGATCACAAATAGTAACAAATTGCAACAGAAGGCTATATCAAATTAGTTACGGTACAATCAATAAAGTGTCAAACACATGAAATAACTAAAACTACAAAAAAAATTTAATGTTTAGGTATTGATGTCCAACATTATTATACTGATGAAAAAGCCATAAAATAATTTTCTGTGACTTGTCAGTCGGTTCACAAACGACTAATTACTGGCAGGGCTGAATGGATGAAATACTATAGAGTATACTGTATATTATTATCTGAATATATATCTTTGGAATCTGACTCTTATATTCTTTTAATACGTTTGAAAATTCATGTAGTTGCATGAAGATTACAAGACACCAGAAACATAGAGTTACTTTCTAAAAGCATTGACTACCAAAAGCAAAGCATAAGTAGTTCGTAAGTATTGGATAGATTAAATAAAATCTGCATTCACCGGAATTTATTGGAAAATACAACAGAAAAATCATAAAGTACGAGAAAACATTCATAAATGTAATAAAAAAATAAACATTTACATTGGTTCGGTAATTTCATACTCTCCCTTAATTATAAAACCAAGTATTTGTTTTGTTTATTTACTGCACATTTCTAACAATACTTTTTTTCAGTTGCAGTTTATATGAACAAAATAACTCTTAATTATTTATTACAATTTCTCACAAAATTCCCACAGAGTTTACATGTTCCGATGGTGCAGAAGTAAAGTACTCGTCTACAGTACGAGAGTTCTCGGGTACAAAATTCCGGAGCAGATTACTTTAAATATTTAGTTAAAGCTTTGTCTAATTTTTCTTTGTTTTGTACTATAATTTTGAAAACCTTCCAGCATAATCCTTACGTTTCCAAAGCAGTGTTCTGGAATATTCTCATGTAGTATATAAATCCTTGTGTTCTCAACCAAGTGAAGCTGTTCTCAGTCAGTTATATATACAACCAACGAAAAACAAATTGTTTTATAATGTATGATTTATGGTTAGTGATGTCGTTATGAATTACCATTTAAAATATTTACATAATTAACTGTTTTATATATTTATTGCATGTTGTTAAATCTATAAGGTTATCATTTCTTCGGCTGATGCTTTGTTTAATTAACTGTAAATAAAAGTCATACTTTATACTCTTAAACTTACTTATAACAATTACCTCCTCTCAGATGATATAGTAGAAGAAAAAAAAGTTTTTCCCTTTCAAAGTAATACTACATTTCATTTCTCGTAAAATCTAAACTTCTCGTTTAATTTAATCGTACTCGTTAACAATATGAAAGAGTTTTACATTTAAATAGATCCATTCAGCACATATTATGCTTTCAGCATATTAAATAAGTGTAGGAAACTTGTTTCATTAAATTATCTGAGATAGAAATTCATGTATCAATTTATAATTTTCGACAAATAAGCAGCTTTTAAAGCATTCACACTAGCCTATATAGAAAAACAAAGAATAAACATTAAAATGTAAAGAAATAACAGACAGAATTTAATTATAATTACATACCAATTGCTATTAATAATAGAGAAATGTTTATAATACATATTGTTGAAATGTGTTCTGTAATTGGCTTATTTAAAGAATACAAGGTAAAAATAAGCCATTCATTTGGAGTGAGAGAGAGAACCATTCACTATAAAAGTTACAATTTAAGCAATAATTATCACACTTATAGAATAGGATTTGATATATTACAAGTAGATCTTTGCTTGGACATATAATGAATGTTTGATTATGTAAAGAAAATAACATAAATAATTAATAACAATTATGTTTGTTACTACTACAATTTGTGTTTTTAACCATCCAAGGGGATATTGTTTTAGTTAACCCAAGAATGTCATAATTGATCACTTTTCAAATATTTATCTTGTTTTTACGCATATTTTTAATTTCTGCTTTCACCAGTATTGAACTTAATTTTCAAAAATTCATCATAATAAATTTCTCCTGAATTTCTTATCGGATTAAAATTAAATATATGTAATATATGGCTGATACCTGCTAAAATATGTCTTAGTAAATTTCCCCCACTTTTTTTTATTGAATTGAAATGAAACAAATATAAGAATTAAGTATTTTATTTACTTATCGATCCCTTAAATCATATGTAAACTAGAATCAAGATATGACTGAAAATAAATAACACTTTAATCACAATTTAAGGCAACTGTGAATCAGCCATTTTTTTAGCCACCTGAGGGGCTATTGTTATAAGTGGATCACTTTTGGCGTACCAGATCAGTTTACAATTTTTTATCGTTTGTTTGAATTTTAATTACAATTAGCTTAAATATATTTAATTTAATAATTTATAGTTTGCTTTAATATAATATTCAATTTAAAAATTTATCATTTGCTTTAGTTTTAATTACATTTAAATTAAATATATTCAATTTAATAATTTATCGTTTGCTTAATTTTTAATTACATTTAGCCAATCACTTAAGAAATATATTCAATTTAATATTTTTTTTTAAATTTTAATATCGGTAAAGTTTATTCTTGTCCGTTTCTCGATATTTCATCGTTTACTTTAATTCTTATATTTAATTGTGTAGTTTAAGAATAATTATAAAAAAGTGCACCTTCGTTGGCTAAATTTGTTCTTTGCAAAACTGAGTATATATTATACAATGTTTTAAATATGTAATTAAAAGTATACAATTTATACTTTGACCGTAATATATCTAATTTGAGACTCACAAATAAATCTTTTTTACTCCTGTTCTTTACAATAAATCAAACAATAAAGAATTTTCTTAAAAATATTTTATTTGTAATAATATAAATTAATTTTAATTTTCGAATTCATTATGATTTTGTTTAAATTTTATAGTTTTACTAAAACATATATTATGTTCCTTTTAGTGCAATCTAAATTCCATTAAGTCATAATCGCAGCTTTAAAATGTTGAATTCGTTAAATAGTACAATTCTTAAGCTCTGATAAATATTTTATGAAATATTTTAAAAACATAATTCAAAATACTTGAAATTGAGATTTTGCTTCTTCTTGAGATAAAACATTTTTTTTTTGAGTTCTCTTGTAAATTTTCCTTAAATAATCACCTTTGAAGAACGTATCATAATCGTCGTTAAACATATTAAATAGTTATTTAGATCATGGTTAAGTTATCTCAACGAACAAATTCTTTAAGTGCAAAAATAGTTACTGTTAGAGAAAACCAAAACATCTAATTACTGTAATGTTAAAGATGCCTTATTTCTTAGATAACAGATTTATTGTCTAAGAGAACTTGGCTAAGACGAATTCTCTGTACCTTAACACTATCAGACAACTCTATTAACTAACTTGCCTAACATAATTATTATCTGGTGTGTTAAAGCTCCAAAGTAAAAAAAAAAGTAAAAAATAAATCCTAAAATACAAAGGCATGGTATTCGGTCTTGTATTGATAAGTAAGTTATCTTTATGGAGCTCTTCAATACATGAGACTCCTCTCACAAATATCTTTGATTCAACTGCAAAATAATTTACAGTCACTTTCTATGCGTGGAAAAGTATTTTCTTTTGTAAAATAGATTGTTTAAAGCAAAATTTAGCTTATACCATTGATAAAATATATGATTTAAAATATACATTATTACATTGTTTTTCAAATACAAAATAAAATATTTTTAAAAATGATGCTACTTTTTTCATAATTCTTTAGTAAATATAAATAGATGTTTTTTAACTGTATATGGTGCAGTTTGAAACTATGACAATTGTTGTAGAAAATCTCTTCAAGTTTCAATGAAAGGTATTTAGAGAGGTTTTTAATCACAATTAGAAGTTAGCACACTTGAGTTAAATATCTGTAATAAAATGCTAAAAAAATATTGTTTAAGAAAATATTTAAGTCATTTTCAAACATTTACTGCAAGTTTTTGTATATGAAAAGAGTAAATAAAACTATATGCATTGAAATTTCCATAAATTAATTTAAAATAGTATTCATTTAAATGTAAATAATATTTATACAAGCTTACTTACATGAGAGTTACCAAAATTAATTATATAATTACGCTATAGACTTTGTAGAGGGACTATTATCATATAACATGGTTTCACTTTTTTAAAATAAAAATTTAAACATGTTTTAACTGTAAAATTGTATAAATTAATGTTAAATGAAAATTAACATTATAACTTAACATTAAAGATATATTCAAAGTTCAAAAATAAAGGTTCTGGAAAATTGTTGAGGGCTTCAAACTCATATCCATATTAGAAGTTTAGACAAATAAATGAAGGTATGTTTGACTTTTTTTGCTGAAAGTGTGTTTTACAAGTTACGTATTAGAGCTTTATCGTGAGGAAAAATATTATTTATATTTTAATTATTTTTTTAAATTCTATATTGTAGTTTTTGAGGTTTAACTTTTTTGTAAATGTTTTTCTTTATATGTATACGGTTTCTTTTATATTCTTTTATATAAGTGCTCCTTTTTTTAAAAAAAAAAAAATCACAAAAAATAATTTAATTCAACGCATAAATTCAGAATAATTCTGAATAATTTTATCGTATAAAACTGACAAAGTGTTAATTTGTTCATTTTCATTCAAAAACTGTTATAAAAATTTGAAAAATTTAAAAGACATTGTTTTTTCAAAATTGAAGCAGCTCAACACACATATATATGAAAATTATCCTTCCTATTAATATATAACTGAATATCTTTCACATATCTTCTTTCAACTGAACATTTTAGTAACTAGCTCAGATCGCGAGCTTCAATATCATCATACCGGCTTTAGACTTACATTGGTAAGAACTTTTTTTTCCTCGAAAAGGAACACGCTTCTCTAAAGCTCAATTTTCTGTCAATTTTTATTCTAACACCCTGATGATGACATCTGGATCGTATTCTTTGCAAAGTCTTCTTCCTGTAATGTGACACGTTTTTCGATATTTTTTGTTATACATTTTTTAGCGTAGTTTCATTGCTTTTGTTCTTATCATAGTAAAAAAGGGGATATTTGCACCTTATCATTCTTGGATGTACGTGAAGTTTCTTTACTGTATCGCGAGTTTTACATAGGGGTTGCTCACAAAGTTCAATTTTTATTACAATTTTTTTCAAACTTCTTTGAAATAATGATATGAAAAGAATAAATTTTCTAAATAAACTGAGTAAGCATGAAATGCATCATGAAATTTCAACACTTTTTTCTATTCACATGCGACACTTTTAACACAAAGTTAAGCTGTATATGTTAAGATCTTTATTTCAAATTTATATGCAATTATCGAACAGCTCATCATTTAAATATGAGTTTTTAAACCTTTATACCATACGATAATTTTCTTTAAAAATTTAGGTATTTAATCATTTTGTGTCATATGTAACTCTGGATATTTTAATAATCATATTTTTAACATATTTAAAATTCGATAGACCAATTTACTAAAGCTATCAGTATAAAATTATGTATTTGAATTCTCAGCATATTTTAAATTTTTTAATGTTACCTCTAATTTCTTAGTAATTGAAATGAAAAAGGATAAATATTATTGAAATTAAATTAATTCTTGTTTTTTGAACTGTTAATTTATTTCAATTCATTGTCTCCTCAATATGATAATTTAAGTTAGATATTTGGCTTTAAATTAATTTCTACAGATAAAAATATTTTTAATTATTTCCTTTTAAAGTAACATCCCGTGAAAAATGTTTCTTTTCGATATATTTATTTGATATTTAATGTATAGTCAATAAATATTTAGAATATTTTACGTACAGTAAGACGATGTTTTAGAAATAAGATTAAAACATTTTTTCCTCTTTCTTATCGAGTATCCCAAATTTAAAAAAAAAAATAGATATTAATGGATATTTTTTTTTATTTTTCTGAAAAAAAAATTGTATACTAATCTTATGATATTTTAAGGTAAAATTTTGAAAGTGATGAAACGTTTGACTGCTTTTCGTATTTCAAGTACTTACTATTTTTTATATATAAACACATTTGTAATTCTCAGAAAATCATCACATATCTATTTAATAGAATAAATGTACCTCATCTTAACAAACAGAAAATTAGTTGTTAGATATGTTTTACTTTATAAGTTACATATACACTTACCATCAAGTAAATTGCATAAATATTTAATATGGTATTTTAAATTAACCATGAGGATGACTTATGGATGAATATTTATCCATTTTTGAAAAATAAATTTTTTCTGCTAATTCTTGCTTAAGTTTCTGATGAATAATGTCAAAGAACAAAATTGTATATCTCAAAAAATATATATCTAAAGTAATACCTTTTTAAGTTCACAAATAGGATTTCCAACTATTTCTGTCTTTAAAAACATACTCTTAAAACAAAAAAGAAGTACTTTGAATATTTTGTACTTGATATATGGTCTATTTTTATGTGGAGACACTCCCTTACAAAACACAAGGCAAAAACTAGACTAAGGAATTCCATAGCTATTGTCAACCACCAATCAATGACCATGAATCTTCCTCCATCAAAACGGCGTACAAACCCTAGACGAAATTCCTCTGAATGTCCTTCATAAAATTCACTACATTGCATTACCACGACTTCTTATCTGTCTGCCAGCGATTTACAGAAAACTTGATAGATTTTTCACATAGAAATCTGTGATTATAACTCTTCTTTCCCCCTTTACATGTTTGCAATAGGGATTTAAGATAGTGGAGACTTAAAATCAAATTCCTAGGTGGATTTCTAGAAAAACCTCTTTGCTGCAATTCTAAGGCCAAGGTTTTTGACCTCTTGCTTCTGAAAACTGAATGCTTTCTTTGTCGATGTAGCCAAAATTCTTCGATTGAAATTGTTCAAGTAATTTTGTTTTCATCCATCGAAATTAATGAGTAACTAATTATTGAATGGTAAATAATTTCTCAGTGAAATTTAATTTTTCAGTTTTATAAACATATTTTCAGAGATATTATATTAGATTTTAAGAGATTAAACTATTGATTATATTATAGAGAAAATTGTAACTAAAATTTTTTTATGGTTCATTAACCCTTTAATTGTTTTAACGGTTTTATATCATATGCTATACTGAATAACGCGCAATGGCTTATAATTAATATAAAGCTAGAATGGTTCCGATTTCTACATATTTTAAAAAAAGATATTTAGGGCTTTGATTTCTTAAAATTTAATTTATCGAAGAAATATTATTTTTTATAAAAATAGCATTAGAAAATTATTAAAGAAATTACTAAGATATATTATAAATACAATTTGATTCATTGAAATACTTTACATAACCACATTATACATCTTAATTGGACAAAATTCAATTTTTCTTAAAAGGGTAGATTCATACAACTTAATAATTAGTTTAATTCTAATTTTTTAAAAAAAAATTCAGAGTTGTAGTACATTTTTATTAAATTTCTAGAAACTTTTCTTCTTGAATAATAATAAATATATATTAAAATTATCCTTAAAAATTATTGGTACTTTACAAAATTCAAGGGCAGATTTGTTAAAGATAATATGTAATATTTTTAAGCAGAATATGTGATTTTGTTAAGAACAGTAAAGCAAAAAATTTTAACATGATTTTCATCTTAAATTTGCATGTATATTAGTTAAAGTTGAGTTCTTGAAAGTAAAAGTTATTTTTTTAACAGTGTGTTTCAACCTTTCTTATTTCACGTCAAATTTGAAGCTGCGGCTAAATTTTCTTCGTCTCACTTGCATTATGTGTGATGATATTTTTAAAAAATTTAAAATTGAGTTTATTATGGTTTATTAGCAAAAATTATTAACTTTGTTATTTGTAGTAAAAAATACAGATAAAACTTAGTAACTTCTTCTAACAACATTTTAAGCTCCAGTTATCTGTAAGTGAAAGATAATAATTACTCTGGTATTATACAATTTTTTTTTCCTGTAAAAATACATATTTTTATACCATACTAAGTATAAGTTTTTACTTATATAACAAAAATACACTAGTAGGATCTATTGAAAAGGGGTTTAATTTTAGTACAACCTATTACACTTAAGACAATTTGGAAAATAATTTAATATATTTTTTCTAAATTTAAAGCTAAAAAACACATTATTTTCCAAAATCTTATTTCTAGCATGATACACGCTGCTTGAAAATCCCAGATCTACAATTCGAAAAGATTTCTAAGTCTGTTTTTAAGAAGATATCAAACTGCGTAATTGTAGTTGATTTCTAACTAAGATGATTTATAAATAGCATGACAAATTATTCAATTGAATTCCTACTCTTAAGGAGACTATTTTCATTTCTTATATCAGAATGTCAAAAGTCACCCACATTCCTTCCGAAACTTTCACATTAATTTCTATTAATATTCTTATAAAAGGAAGGTCATAAATTATAGTTTTTTTTATATACTAAAGCAGAGATGTCCAGTCTTTTAGTATCTCGGGCTGCATTGGAAGAAGATGAATTATTTTGGACCACCCATGAAATACATTAACACTACCTTTAGATGAAGAATAAAAACGCGTAGAATATGTAGCAAATATATTTAAGTCATTTACATAATAAACTTCATTAACAGAGGTTTTTTACAGTAAAAGAAAAATATATTATTGTAATTTGGAGTTATTGTTATGTTAGACATTGTTTTCCAGAAATAAATGCTTCTAAATTTCGCTTAAGGGAAGTAGTCACAAGGTTCAAATCCTTTATCAGATATTTCAGTTCCAGCAATATACTTCATGTCTTGCCATCTCGGTTTCGTCATTAAAAAGATTTGATCCATGAAAAGTCACCAAGAAATCAACCAATTGAATAATCAGACACAGTCATACATTTAAACTACTTTTATCATACCCATGAATAATAAAAATCAAAATTGATATTACGAATATGGAGTGGAAACTTTCTCGCGTCTTCAAAAAATATCAAAAAAATTCTAATGTGAATAACTGAAAAAAAGAATACAAGTGAGAAAAATATACATTAGATCTGTTTTTAATCTCTGCAATATAATCTTGTAGCAAGGCCGTGTACACAAAACGTTTTCTCTTTCGTCAAACTCCTCGCAGCGCTTAAAAATGCCCAATATCGTATAATCTGAATTATCTTTTTTTTTTTTTTTTTAATTCTAAATCATTTATCTGTACACTTCAATATTTGGCAATGCTAATTTACATAAGTAATGGTGAATTCGCAAATTGAGGTTCTTAAATCAAATAACGAGACTGAAACGTCTAAAAAGTTATTTGAAGAGAAATACGTGTGAGAGCTATTACACAGTAATTATTTTTATTTTGAAAAAAATAGGTGCTTATAAATATAAGAGCATTCAATGAGTTTTAATTACATTCATTGTTGATTTGACATTGCTATAGTTTCAATTTCACTTTGAATACTGATAAAGTTTGAAACATTATATTAATCTATTGGTTATATAAAGTATGATTTTGAAAGAAAGGATATTTTTTTTTCTTTGATAAGATATATGTTACATTAAATCTATTTGAGAAACCAAATAAAATAGATGTCTTAAATCAAAATTCTAGACATATTTTTCGCAGTTTATAAGATCATGTTAATTCAATGTGTTTTAAATTTTTGCTTTAACTTGAGATTGATATAATTTCAGTTTCATTTAAATACTGGTATAGTTTGAAATATTATATTAATATATTCGTTTCACCTTGAAGATGTTCATTTAAACGAGTGGTAAAGTCTTCTGAAAATTCCAAATCTTTGAGCCAATTTTCATCTTCAAGTTCTAACAAAAGTTTCACTTTCTTATTCGAATTAAATCTTTTTAATATTTTGACTAGGTTAACCCTACCCTAGAAAGATTAATGGTGTTTCCCAAGTCAGGATCCATAAAGTAAAGGAATAACTGGAATTGACGATGATTCAATTACTTTGCTTTCATGAAATTTATATCCTTGCTGAATCACTTGTCGAGCTTTCGCGTATAAATGCTTTAGTGTATTAAGCGAAGAAATTACATCACATATATAGTATCTCATATATTTTCGGAGATAATTAATAATACTTTAAATTTTAAAGTCTATCTCTTTAATCTATCATTGCCGAGGCACCATCAGTAGCTGAATTATGGGTAAATAATGGGTAAAAAAACATTTATCGGTATTTTTCACTGATCTCTTGATTTAGTTGTGTGCCTTTTTCATAGCACTAAATAACTTAGGTCACCATTGTTGTTATATTCTATACATGAAATGTTCTAATAAAAATTTTCAAATAACCTGCGTTATTAGTATCCATACTTTTAGCTACCACCATTGTATAAAACTTAAAATTTTCTGAGTTCTGTCTTTCTTCGATAAATTGTCCAATATTACTGGTATGCGTACCTATAGTTTCGTGAGACTTTTCTCATTTTAGAAAACTTTCTTTTCATAACGGAATTATAATTACCATTATGTTTAAGAATCGAAACAAAAAGTTTTTAATAAACAGCATTGTAAAACAAATAGTCATCTCAAATACCCGTAATAGTTAAATCTTTCTTTGGCTTAAGCTTTTGGGGCAACTTTATAATGACAGGCTAGAATTTGTATCCACGAGCCCATTGCGCATATCTGTCCCCTTATAAAACGGGAATGATGGTAGAGTAATAAGGTGCAACAGCCAGTTGTGTTTACGCTGCGCCCAACAAAGAGTAACTGTTATCCAGATATTTGAAAAAATTGAAAAAAATGTTGGTGAAAGAAGAAGGGTCGAAAATAAGGAAGAATCGCTAGAGTATCCCAGGGGCGCATTTTATCAAAGACCTATGGGAAATTAAAAGATCACTAGGTTGCCTTGTGGTCATGATTTCCGAATTTACTTGAAGAATGTAACCCTTAAGAAATGCGTGATGAAAATAGAAACCTAGTGCATTAGCGTGTTACTTATTATGTCGAGAAATAACTATTCGCCCAAGCAGCAATTTGGAATAAATATTCTATAAGAATGTCCTGAGATACAAATAAGAATCCTGAGATAAATACAAATAAGAATGTCCTGAGAGAGAGAGAGAGGTAAGTATAAGGGGAAAAAGGCAATTACTTGCAAATTGCCTCTTATTACTAAATAAATTTAAAATAATTTTCTTAGTAAATTAAATACTTGATAAAAATGTATTTATATTATTAATAATTGAATTTTCATCTCGACTTTATCATGTTTGTAAATTTAAGGTATTTAAAGGATTTAATTCAAAGCCGTCCTACATTACATGTGTCTCGCAGATTGTAGGTTAGATAATCCATTATTAGAAATAAAGTTGAATATTCTGAAGTCCTATTTTGACGGAAAAATTCAATGATTTGGAAGATGAAAATTTGACAGTGTCTTAAGAAAGTTTAAAAAAGGAGTCAAATTAATTACAAATTAATAATGTAATTGTTATTGAGTATTTATAATTATCAAATTACCGAAAAATACGTTAACATGAGTTATCTTCCACAGAGTAATTTCAAAATTGAAATTATTAACAAAACGTTTTCTTGCAATTTAGTTTATTTTCAACCTCATTATAAGGATTTTTTACAAATTATTATTGATTAAATAAAATTTAATCAATCTAAAATTAAATATACAGAAACAAAAACTCAAACAATTAATATTTAAAAATTCGGTTTATAAATTATCAAGGACTAAAAAATATTAACAAAATAACTCTGTTCCTACCTTCTGTGAAACTATTAATATTTTTTTTCTTTACTCGGTATTACCATATAGGTGAAGATTTGCAGATAATAATTTCAGTAACAAAATCCATGATCTTCTTTTTCTCTCTATCGTGAAAAATCTGGTATGGGTACCGGATTTCCTTTTGGTCTCAATGAGGTTTAGCATCTTGATAATATAATTTATACTTCCCAGAAAAAAAGTAAGTTTGATGAATTATGGATATGTTGCCTATAAGTTTCAGCTTCGTAGAGCCTTTAAATCTATAAGTTATCGTAATTTTTATAAAGCATTTCTTAACACCTCTCTAAATATAGCTTTTAAGTTTGAAAACTTTAGAAATTTTTTTAAAATGTAAAATTTTTATCAATATGAAGCATTTTTTAAAAATTAGCTCTTCATTATCTGTATAAAATTTTAACTATTATATTTTTAAGAATTATAAGAATACATTGTAAATTTGTAAATTAGAATCAACCATTAATGGGAAGCTGAAAATGTTTTCAGAATTTTCCTCAATGACTTTATTACAAAATATTCTTATCAATCAATTTTCCTGTTTTGCATAATAATAAAAACCAATTAAAATGTTATTAAATCAAATAAATTTCTATCAAAAACAAATGTTAGTTGATAAAACATTCTTAACTTTCTTTAATTTCAAGAAATTAACTCGACTAATATTTTTAATTATTACAATGAAAATCCGGTAATTTATTTGCCCACATAACATTTAGATTAATACTTCACTGATTTAACATTCTATCAAATGGCGTACTTATATATATATATATATATATATATATATATATATATATATATATATCAAATAAGTTTTTCACTTTATACTATTGAGTCAAAATGTTTTACGAAAAGCTGTTAAACTATTTTTCTAGTTATAAATATTCAATTGTTAGTAATGAGCTCTTTTCAAATGTTCAATTAAGATTTCAGAGTAATGAAATATACTTCAATATTTTAATAAGTTCACAATAAAAAAGAACATTATGGTAATTTTAAAAAAGTGTTGTAAGTATTATTTTGAAATCGCTGTCAGAAATTCCATTACCAAAATAATTGTGAAAAGTTTTGCATCAAGCACAATGCTCTTCTTTACATTTTATTTTATATACTTTTTTATTTTTTGAACACAATACTTTATAATTTTAAAAATGAGATCATATAATTATACAACTTAAATGAAATTATATTTACTAAATATTGTTTCAGATGAATAAGGTAAGTTTAACTCACAATAAGGTAGTAAGGTAAGCTTATTTTATTTTAGTTTTAAAATAATGCAATACAAAATGCATCTTTTATTACATCTTCAGACATTTTTTTCAAACTTAATTATCTTACCATAATTTTTTTTTCTCAATTTCGCCAAAATAAATTTTAAAATATTTTTATTTAAATAATACACACACTTTTTCTAATACACTGAGACAAATACATTTAAATTATGAATTTCCGATACTTTATTGAGAATTTGTCCAGCTTTACGTTCTTATTATTTCCTCTCGATTCCCAGTATAAAATTTGTTTCTTAAAAAAATCTGAAAAATTTATTTAAAAATTAAAAAAAAAAACTTTTTTTAATTTAGAACCTTCTGTTTTTCTTAAAATGAAGTTCTTCGTATCTTCACTACAAATTAAAGTCAGAATTTCACTATGAATAAAAAAATTTCTATTTTATTATTAAGAGGTGAGGTTAGAAGACTATTAATATGTTTAAGTTTGCCAATTTTTCGTGAATTCTATTTACTCTGTGCTCTAATGGCATAATTTGTTTTTCATTTTGTATTAAAGAGAACGTGATTAAATTGAACAAAATGCGTTGATATCAGTGACAAAGATTAAATTGACTAATAACTAGAATGCTTACAAATGAAATATTATAATCATATTGTTATTAAAGTTTAAGTTGTATTAAGTTGAATAAAATCTGTGATCTTCATGTACATTTAAGAGACGAGAATAAATATTAAAATATATTTCAGTTTTATGTTTGACGGCTTAAAACTCTTGAAATGATGTATTAACATTTCCCAAAAATACAAAAAAACACATTTCAATTTTTTTTCTAAGTATGATTAGGAATTAATATTCCTAAAATAGAATTTCATGGAATTCCTTTCATCTTTTACAAAATTGTCTACTTTTACGCCAATATATTTGATATCTTCAGCAAAGCGTGAAAGTCGAAATATGGTCTAAAATATTTATTTTGATCTCAATCTAATTTAGTTTAAATTATTCATAATTACGGAAATTTTTGATTGAAAAAGATTGCTTCTTACCGAAATAAAACTTCAAATGGCAATGTATGAATAATCAAACAGTTATACTTTTACATGAAGAAAATCAATGGTGATAAGACACGTTACAAATAATTTGGTAAATGAATTAAAAATGTTTTATTTGTGCAGTCAGTTAATAAATCTGCTTTCAATTTAACGTACATGGACTGGTAAATTTTAAATTTATTTGATTACATTTGCATCCTTTTTACTTATATTTTTGAATAAATTTAATACACTCATGTAACATATTTTCATCCGTATATCTCATTTTAATTATCTATTGAGATCTAAAAATTAAAACTTAAAAATTTCACTTTATCACTTAATTTAATAGTAAAATGTTTATTATTTTCTAGATTTTTAATAAATTGACAGCCTATTTAAAATAGTTTATTATTTTTATTGATTCCTTGCTATCCATTAAAACATTAAGATTAGAAATAATTTCTGTAGCATTTTTATATATAAATAGCTAATGCAGTTGAGTTTCACTAATACAATAAACATTTAATTACATCCCTCGACATTTAGGTTTTCGATAAAATATTATATAAATCTAATGTTAATAGTCTGTATGAATGAAATATGTTAAAGAATTTTAAATAAACCCATTCCTCATAGATTCTTCCTAACATTAATATCTCATATTGGCATAATATTTTTAACAGATTTTCTATGTATAATGCATAAGAAGAAGAAACAGCTTTTGGGACAGTAAGCTTTTAGAATAGTAAATATTTCTTTCTTCTCAAAAGAAATTTGATGGATTTTTAATACTTGTCATTTTTTTTTACTTAAAATACTTTAAATACCTTCTACAAGAAAAAATAAGCTTATTTTATATGCTGTTTAGGCAATCCTTACTTTTTTAAATTGAAGTCATTCTTTAACACAGAGATATCTGTAAACTTGCGTATATATGCATGTAAAGAAAATAATATTTATATGAATAAATAATTATGTAATCGCAATCAATAATCAATAGCGGTTTTTCAATTAAATGAAATTTAATAAAATTTTAAAAATGTTTAATTTTGTGGTTCAAATATGAGTTAACTTTTATTTAAATATTATGTATTACTTAAAATTCGAGAGTGCTCCTTAAAAAAATATCGAAAATAACTTCATTTCCCAATATGAAAAATACCAACAATATGGATAAATTAGATTTTGAGGAAAATGTGCCAGAATCTTAAGAAATCATATTTTGAGAAATACGTAAGTACAGATAATTTTTCTGGGGAGTAGCATGTTTATTCACACTTATAAAATTCAATTTTCGGACGTTCTATTTATCAAACTCTCATGAATATTATATTTACAAAACCGAAAAAATGTTCTATATCTTTTAACACCAAAATAAAAGCAGCAAAATTGGAAGCATTATAATGTCTCTGTTACCTTAAACAAAATGAAACGCTAGACGCTTTCAATCCATTTAAGTAATACCAAGAAATATCAATCCATGAATAAACAAAGGCGTTTAATTCAAAGATATACCCTGATTTTCATATCATATTTACTCAAACTATATCCTTCATTTAAATGGCTGAATTTTCTATCTGCATCTTTTTCCCAAAATTTTAAAAAATGCTAAATTAATTACTTAACTTTTAAATGAAATATTGTTTAGTTTGTATGAAAAATTTTTTTAATTCATTAAAACTGTTTTGTATCTAATTGTTCAATATTTTAAGTATATTTCCTTGTGTCTATATTTTACGCTTAGCATGTAGAATAGTTTTAATAAGTAGTCTTGAAATCTCATACTATACTAACCACTTTGTATTCATTACTAATATTCCGATTTCAAACATGTCTTATGCACTCACCTACTCTCTTCTTGAGTCCTCCGGCGGCTTTCCTATTGGTATACGAAGCGATGGCTGGCACCTTGGGGCTTTCGTAGTCGGAGGATTCTTCAGACGAGTCCAAGAGATAGGGTCTGAGCAGCTCTTTAGAAATGGCCTGACCACTCCACAGTGGAAGATCCTGCTGACAACTCACCATCACCAACTCAAGACTGAGGACGGCCAACCAAGACAGGAAAACGAAACGCATCTACGAAAGGAGAAGAAATCTCAAGTTACAAAACTATGCGTAACTCACGAATGAAAGCTATGTTTGTAGTTATACAATTAGTGAGATACTTATAGTGTTTTTTTTAAATAGATTAAAAGGACGTAGTCAAATAAGAATGTTCCAAAACTTCAAAAAGATTGTTGTATTGAATAATCCCACAACGATGCGTTGGCATGTTTATCTATCAAACATGATATGGAGAATGCAAAAGTTATGAAAAAAATACAACTCATATTTTGAGAAACAATGACAAAAAATGTCAGCCTCCCAAAGTAGTAAAATATGTTTTGTTTTGTCTTATATTTGGTCGTTTATTCGATTCACGGCCAGGTGTAAATTAAAATAATTCATTAATCTATATACTATTATTTATTTAACTTTAGGTATGAGATATATTTCAATTCATATGTATAACACTATTAAACAAATTTAAATTTAAGAATAAATTTTTGCACAAGCAGTTTTTACAGAAACTCTTTTTAACAATAAGCTTGATAAATCTTGAATTGAGAAATGTTCAGGCTTAAAACAATGCAGTTAATTCAGTGTAAAACTCAATTATGAATGTTTAAAAATAAAAAATAGTATTATAAACTATCGTCATTTCAACATATATTTCTTTATTATTGTAAATTCAAAGTAGTGTTGAAGCATTTTAGTATCAAACGGAACACATCGTCATTTCTTGTAGATATTTTATATAAATATTGTTATATTTCTATCCTAAAATATTTAATTTTCTGAAGAATTAATTTGTGTCTCATTATTTGTAAAGTGCTTTGATAATAAAGAGACAAAAACTGATTTTTTTAAAAAAATTTAACATCAAAGAAAATGTTTCAAAGAAATTTTTCCAAGAATTAAAAAAATACATAGTTCACCTGCCGACTCTAGAATTAACAAAAAGGAAAACTTCAAATGATAAAAGGTCTTGTCATTATGAAGTTGAACAGAAAACAGGTGACTCTGATAGTTGAATTAAATTGGGTCCAACTTTACATTTGTTATTTGCTTTTTTTTTTCTTGGATCATTTCATGTGGCTTAAGAATAACTTGGTTCTGTTTATAGTTTTAGTCACTCAGTCTTTTAGATGACTTTTAAAATCTGAAAGCCATATATAAAATTATAAAAATAAGAGCCATCAATTAAAAATGCTCTTCAGCAAAGAAATCATTCACAGCTTACATTTTTTGAAAACAGAGATTCTGTTGATGTCTTTTTAATTGCTTCCATTGCACATTAATTTTAATTTTTTATTTGTAGTCCTTTTTTTCCTTTTTTTACTTTCATGATACTATATATGTCACATGAAGTATTTTTTATTTCCAAGTTCTAAAAATATAAGCACTATGTTTCTATTTTCGAAATGGAAATTAATTTTAAAAAATAAACTGCTTATTTTTTTATAATAAAAACTATCTGGAAATAAATGCTTAAAACATAAATAGATAATAATAAATTGAATTGAAAATAATATACATGCATTAAATAAGTGATAGTATATTAATAAATTTAATTATATTTTGACGGATAAAATTTTTATACTCACTACTTATTCAATACATTCCTAAATTAATAAACATTGTATATCATGCACATTAAAAATATTCGAGTTTCTTTTTTTCACAAATGATTATAATTGTATTAGAAGACATTAAAATATGGATCATTTTTCCATATTTTAATCCAGGTCTCTGTTGCAAGCATTAGTAATCATCTAGTTAAATTTTAAACAAACTTATATAATAAATTTGATAAACGTTACTACTGAGACGGAAAACAATTGTTTAAAAAGAATTTCGAAACGTTCATTTTCGTAAAATTTTTCAGTTCTTTATTTAAGACAAAAACAAAACTTTTAATCTTTAGTATACCTTCTATAATAATTTTATTCGGATATTTAATAACAATGAATATAATTCATTTTTTTAAAACAGAAGGAAAGCGAATTATGAAGATTAAAATAAATTGATAACATATTTCATGTCTGTCTTACAGAAAATGTAAACATTTCAGTAATTATATGAATAATTTTGAATTATATATAACTAATTTATAAACAGGATTTGTTGGACAGAAATTTTATTAACTATATATCTCTCTTTTACTTGGAACATTTATTTTGAAGCACGGTGTGAAAAAGTGTACATTCTAGAAAATTAAGCAATTGCCCCCTTTAATAAAAAAAAAAAAAACTTTACTGTTAATTTTCTTCTTTAAATATTTTTCCTATTTCAGTTATATCGTTTTTATTGTTTTTGCAAAGTATTTATAAATGTATCATACAGAATAATATTTACTAGTATAGAAAACGTAGAACTTTAATTGAAATTTTTTTCTAGGATACTTAAAATATTCTTTGTGATAGAACTGGAAAACATATGAAAATATCAATGCATTTATATGTTTATAACTGCAAATATACACTCATACTCTTATATATATATATATATATATATATATATATATATATATATGGTGGATTTGAAAATGGATCATGAATCGCAAAAATGTTTAATATATTTGTGATGTGTAAAAGTATTTAAGAAATTTGTGGGATAATCATGATCTAAACAATTGCTGATGAATTTCTTAACATTATTAAATTTGTCTACTTTATGTGTAGTTAATTTGTTATTACGTAATAAATAGCTTAATAAATACTATAAATATATTATAAATAGACATGTGTAAATTTCTCTTCCAAAAAGGAATTTTGACTACACGGAATTTGAATCATTTACCAAACAAATTATTAACAACCAATAGAATGCGTCCTTTTACACTTTATTACCAGCCAAACAACTTGAATCTTTTTTGAATTTATATGGTGATAATGTTTTTATTATTTTTATTATTATTACTATTATTATTTCGAGTATCTGATATCCATCTTGAAGCTTTTTGTTCGTTTGAAGATTATTCTACCTTTCTACTCACATATTTGAATCATCATTTCTTTGAATTTTTGTACTTATTTTTCCTATTTCAGTTTGCTGATAATTTTTAGGATTATAAATTTCATTTTTGCATTTTTTATCTTTGAACTCTTTTGCACTTTGGATTTCCTGATTCAGCCTCTCAAGTAGCAAAAGGAGAAAGTTGGTACCATGAAACTAGTTTAACCCCGCTTATTCAGTCCTCAGCCAGAAATTGCTTTTTGACTTGCTGGCTTCCATATTTTCCTTTATTTTTTAATTTAGTTTAACATTTCTTTTTTACTTTTTTGCTTTATAATTATTTTATAAATTATTCTTTCATAAATGTCCAGTATATATATATATATATATATATATAGGTTAAAAAAAATTGCAGTACACAAGATAATATTTATTTTAATACTTAGCGTTAGTTTGTTAATTATATTTAATGATTATATTTTCAAAGAAATTTAGACATTTCGAGCACAATATTTTTGCTAGATTATAAAATAATGCTATATTTTAGGATCCTGTATCAATGCTACGTTTGAAAACGGAATTTTTCTCAATTACTCTTAAATTATAAATTTTAAATAATTCTTTACCTTTAAACAAATTGAATAATTGCAAATAATATCAATTAGTACTTATAAAATCAAAGAACAAAAAAAAATTAATTACTTGATTGCCAGAATAAGAAGGAAGGTGGATCGTAACAAAAAAAATAAAGCTTTTTTTTCATAATCCTTTCAAAGAATCGATATAGTATTATGTCTTTAGTTATATCCTAAGCGTAAAAAAATAATCAAATTATAAATTTTAAAAAATACCACAAAAAGAAAGTAAAAAATTAATTTTTTTAATGCGTAATAGCTTGCAACGCAAAATGCAGTGAACCCTTTGCGACCTATTTTTTAAATCTTATTCATAAATTTATCCAAGTCAAAATTTTAAGTAGATTATTATGCATGAAATTTAGTCAAAAGATAACCAATTTTCGAATTCTTCACTGTTATTTAATCCTTTATTGGTTGATATTTTGTTTCAAAACTTATTTTTATACAATCTGAAGAGCCTGTTTAGTAATAAAAATGAAATTGACATCGAGAATAAAGAACTGAATATATACGACATCAGTCAATAAAAAATGTAAATATGCTTCTACTAAATAAAATTCACTAGCAGATAAAAGCGCTTTATTATTGAAAAAGTAGTCAAAATATTTCCTGTATAAATTAGTTTATCACACACGGCAAAATGATGACTAGAACTGTCAGTGCAAAATGTACTTAGCAACGATAGTGTGATAACAACACAGAAGAAACATTGACATAAATATATTCAGAAAACAGATTGCAATGAAACATTCTCTTTCCGCTCCGCTAAGTCTAATACTATGTAGAATCTCCCCACGATTCAATGTTCTGAACATCGCATTGAGGATAACGAAATTTACAGCCAGTAGTATTGAAACATACGTGACTTTTACAGATCTGTTACACTAGTACAAGCTTTAAGTATTCAAATTCGCTTATGCAGTGAATTTTGAACTTTTATTCGTAATCTAAAGAGAGTCGCTGTGTTTAATTTTGCAGAAGTGTGTTTTCCAGTGGGTTTTCTTTTGCATTTCAGAAGAGCATAGGAATTTAGAAACAATTCTACGCTGTCATTTCTGATTATGTGAACTAAAGATTTGTGAAACGACTTGTTGAAAATATTTATATTCCTTTCAATGCTGTAGTTTTCAATAAATATTTATGATGGGTTTAATTTATTAGAAGGGTTTGCTTCCGCTCTCAATTGTTTTTAATGTTTGAAAATATAAAATAGGAACTATTTATTTAAAAGTAGCAAAGATAAGAAGTATTTTTTATTTTTGTGGCTGTTTTAATGTATTTAATTAAATATGTAAATTAAATTTAATGCTTATTTTAAAGGAGGCTTTACCAATATTTCAATAAGTAACTGTTATTTCAAATTTTGTATCAAAGAAATCTGCAAATTATTTTCATTTTTACACACACACACACACACACACACATATATATATCAAAGTTTTTTGAACGTTAAGTAATTTTATTTTTATTATAAAATTATAGTAACGTGTATGGATATCATGGTACAGATGATTCAAAAGACAAGCTTTAAAATTTATTTAGAATTCCTTGAACCTTTTGTTCATTTATTTCGCCTTTTTCTACTTTAATTTAATTTCTAATTTCCTAATTAGGTACGAACAATTTAAAAGTTAACTTGTTATTACTGACTAGATAGAACTAATTAATTTCTAATATCTTAGAAGTTTTCATATGACATTAAAAACTAAGAACATGATTTATTTTACTCAATTTATCAATTACTATACCAATTATAAAACGCAAGTTTGAATAACAAATGCAAATCCAAAAAAAAATATTTTTATGATATTATTTAAATGAGAAATATTTTTAGTTATCAATCCCCATCGCCTACACATTACGGTTGAGTATAATTTATAATGAGTACTTTTCCTCTGGTTCATATTAAGATAATAGTGAAAATATCTAATTTTGTTATATATATATATATATATATATATATATATATATTATGAAGTACTATAAATATTTTTTCTTCTCTGATAAGAGATCTTCACACTTTTTTATTATTATTAATTTTTTTTACTTAATTATTTAACTATTTTCTACAACTTTCATACATTTATAAAACATTAAATTATGGTTTGTCTATATATAAAGATCACTTTTTTACAAAATTTATTTTAATTATATCTTTTCTTTTAGATAAAAGCCAATAAAGGTGCATTCTCCTTTAAATTTAAGACTTCTAAATCTTAAGTCTTAATTTTCTAATGACTTAATTTTTTTTTATTTCAACTCAAATTTGTCTGAGCTGAACCAAATTTATATACTTCTTCCTTAAATCATAAGCTCAATTTTTAAAAAGTAAATAAAATGGGTCATTTTTTTAAATTAAAAGCTTACAAAGAATATTTTAATTATAAAAAATAGGTCTTCTTTTAATTAAAATCGTGCAAAAAATATTTCAATCACAAATGTAGACACTTAATCTTATCCTTTCAAGAGTAATATCATATGCCATGTTTATGTGTAATTGTAATCATATCATACTTCTCAATGACCAACTGCACTTCTTCAAATAGTTATCTAATCTTAAATAATTAAAGGGAAAAACGTGATCAAAAACAAACTTTATTCAAAAGAGTGAAATAAAACAATAGCATTAGCTATTAAATAGCAACCAATTCCAATCTCCATTCAGCACTAATTTTTGATTAAAACAGAACTTTTAATTGGTCAAAATTATCTAAACATCTAAGCACCGTCTGATCCCTGGTCATTCCAACAGATGCCGAGATTCGCATGTAAGGGTAAATCGTTAATGACAAAATCTTCCATCGGAGGCCGAGTACTAGAAAGAGTAGAAATCCCTAATGGAACACCATTCGAACAAATTCCACTCTTTCGTCCGTACTGTCTAATTTGGGCACATTTTTCCTGATTCTTCCTCCCACCAACAAGTGTACCGGAAGATACGAGGAACATTTCTTTCGAGATAAATAGTATTTCGAGACATTGCCTTAGTCAATAAGGAAAACATGTTAAGGAATTAGTGCACCTCCGTATTATGATAAGAGTCTGTAACCCTTTTACTAAGAAAATTAGCTTGGTGATTTTATTTTTGAATGAAATCAATTACTGAAAAGAAGTTAATGAAACTTTTATCCTAATCATATACATAAAATGAGCCGACGAAATAAGCAAGCTATAAACTTTCTGTTTGCCCTTAAAATAACTTAATGGAAACCTTTTATTCGTACTAATACTTGTCACCAATGAATATATTTTTTAACACTTAGAGGAATGATTCTTTTAAAGTAAATCAGCATTGGATTTACATATAACATTAGACTCACTTATAATATTATTCAGGATTAAAAATATTTTTATGTGCTATTTAACCTAACAATTTGTTTTATATACACGATGTGGCAACAAATCATCTCTTAACTTTAATCAAGAAGTTTAATTGCATCTCAAAATTTCAGCAATAAAAATTGGAGTCTATTATTGGAAATATTTTGTACACGATTTTAATTTCAGTTTATTAAAAATAATTGTTTACATGAATAAAAATTTTAGATGTTTATTTTTATTATTTCATACTACATTTTAAAAAAGCTTTTTGAACAAAATGTATGAAATAAATTAACTGAAAGTTATTATTTTACATCATAATATTATTTTTTTTTTATGTTTTACCTAAACATTTGTAAGTTGTTTTCTCGATAAAATAATAAGGAATCCCAAAACAACAAAAACTAAGTAAAATACGAAACAAAAAAGTTAAATATTCTAGAAGTTCAATTCTAGAATAATACAAAATTGAAATAGTTATTATAATTAATATTAATTGCAGAAAATAATATTACCAATTAGATTAAAATCAATGCAATATATGCAAATGCATTTAATCCTTATTATTCAAATACTTATTCAACAATCACATAAAACATAACATGTATTACATTAAAAATTATGCATCTGCAAAAAAATGTAATGAAAGTGAATTTCAAATATTTTTAAAAAAATGTATTATCTCTTCTAAATAATACTGATTTCCAAAGTCTGTAATATATAATTCGCATACTTAATGCTAAATAATTTCAATCAGAAAGAAACTATAAGGTTTCCTTGATAATTTAAATAAAAACACACTCCTTCTTCCAAAAAGCTTTTTATTACTACTTTCCAATGTATTTTCGAATGATTTTATTTAATTTTCCTCCAAAATGGGGGGGAAAAATTAAAGTAGCTCTTGCATTCAAAACGAGAAACGCAAAACACAATTATCCTTTTTTTTATTTTCTTTAACTCTTGTTAATAAGCTTTGATGGAGCTCTGCTAAGAACATTTTGGTGTGTACCTATAAATAAACGAAGTCCAGAATAATCTAATCTTCTCGTAGCTTCTCAACAATAAAACATTTAGTTTTTCCCTATTGAACTGGTGCCTGACATGTGGACTGTTTCAACCTTTGGAAGCCCCGATGCAGTCGTACTGTCAATGGCTGTCTTTTCTTAGTGATATTTTTTGACATTCTTGGTAACAATCTGTAAGCAGGAGAGGTTACTGAGTCCACCATGTACTTTTTATGACACTTAATGTTCTTTAAATATTTTTTTGAAACTCAGTCTCGCGACGTTGTACTGAGTCTCGTACAAGACGTATAGAAAGAAAAGTATTGTTCTGTTTACATACAGGAGTTTTCCTTGCCCGTCATAAATAGAATCCATATAGTTTAAGATATTAATTTTGCATAAATACTTAATTTCAAACTTAGTTAATTAATATAGAGTAAAACACAAAGTCAAAAAATTTTAATGAACGCGTTTTAATGTTCGACTAAATGCTGAATTATGATTGGTCATTCAAATATTCATATTTAAGCCTATAAAAATTTCAATCATAAAAAATTATGAATTTATTTTTAAAACTTTTCATTACTTTGTTTATTTTAATTTATATAATTATGTACGAAGAATTTCCAAACAACATCAAATATCAATATTAGTTTATCTCGAAATTTTGTGAAGATTTATAAGAGAAGTAATATATGTGAAAAATAAATATCAAATCATAACTTTTTTTTACTTATGTTTATAAAGAATCATATAAATGTTTTTTTTATTATTTTTCAATCTTCAGGGGTTTAAAATGTAAATAATGTTTTTTTTTTTTTTTTTTTTTTTTTTTTTTTTTTTTTTTTTTGATAATTGAACTACAATGGTAATCTTGTTCAAACAAATAAAGCAGTACCTGATGTTTTTTATTAAATTAATTTTTTAGCAAAACTCAATAGCAAAAAGATGGCAAACATAACGAAAAAATGTTTGCTCAGTAAAATTTAAACCAGTTAAATTTTATTAGTGTATCCTAATTAAGAATTAGGTGAATCAATATTTATGTAAATAATGCATTATTAGCATCTTTAATGTTAAAACAAATTATAAAAAAAACTCTAAATGATTGTATAAAACTCTTAACTTAATAATTAGTTTTAAAATATAATCTCTAAAAGAAATAAAACTAATTATCTACAGGATAACTTTCTGACTATCTTCCTCTTAATATCATACAGTGAACCCAAACTTTTAAAGCATATTCAAATAAAAAAAATACCCCAAATACATGTAAATTCATGAGGATAAAACACATAGCTCATTTTTGTGTTATATCTTTGAAGTATAGAATGAATGAATATGTCGTTTTCCACTTGCTCGGGTTAAGTAAAAACTCCATTTAATATTGGAATGTAGACATCAAAGGAATGCGAAAGAGAAAAAAAAACATATCAAATCAAAAAAGATTGATTTAAAAAAAAATGAGTAGTTTAATAAAATATACTACTGTCAATAGTATAGTGAAGTAATAAGTAATGACTTGAATAGTTTACTGTAATATTAATGTCAGAGCAAAAAGAATTACCAAATTTATGTCTTAACTATAGGTTAAAATTATATATATATATATATATATGAAGAGTTTCTAAATTTTAATTACAATATCACACTCATAAAAATTGTTATATTGTTATTTAGTTATTGGATTATGTACGTAATACTATTTATTAATAACATTTCCTAATTTAAGTTCGTCCCTTGACCAACGTTCAAAATTACGGGGTCCAATCGTGTCAATTACTTAGCCAATAGCCCTCGTGTTGCTTCTAGCTACGACATTATAAAAATTAGCCAACCCTAATTTAAGTATCAGTCTTTATTTAGTGTGATTTCTTTCAATTTTTATTCGAACACAGTTTTTTAAAAGACATTTTAAACTTATTCTGTTTTACAATTGTTTCACCAACTTTTTATAAATTTTCAATAACAATAGTTCTACTTTGAGGATGGCTAGTAAAAATTAAATCCTTTTTTATACCTAATAAAAATCTGTGCTGAATGAACTTTTCAATAACATGAATGTTCTTTTGAAAGTTTGAAATATAAAATGAATCTTCTGAGGTTCCTGGAAAAAGTGCAATTATAACAAAAGGGCTCGACCAATATATCCCGGAGCTTTATTTTAAAATGTATTTCATTCCTTTAAGATTAATCTCCGTCCAGATCTGGAGGGGTAAAAGGCCAAATGAAGTTATCTTCATTTTAACTATCCATTGAGTTGACATTGTTTTCTTCATGTTGAATAAGACTTTTCAAATTTATTAAAGGCTCCCGATAATGCATCTTGAGAGATATCTCTTAAAAATAGAATTAATTTTATTTTAGAATCAACATTACTTTTAAAACATTGAAGGTAAATTCATTCTCTTATCTTTTTATTATTAAAGTAAAAATTAAGAGTTTATTGAAAACTGATTATTTTTACATCTTTCAAAAATACATTTTTTTTCTCTAACACCTAAAATTTTGCATAGTACCAAAAAGTCATAATGTTGTATATGGATGAATAATTTAATAAATATAAGAGTAAAAGTTCTTGTTTCATTGCTGAAATACAAATAACTGAGACAAGTGCAATATCTCAAAAACATGCATTATTCTAAAAAGAGAGTGTTTAAAATGAAAGTATCTTACATTATAGCTTCTAAAAAAGTTGTTTATCAAGCTGTTTCTTTTATTTACAAGATGAAATATTTAAGCATAAATTTATTCTATAATAAACAATTTTTTTAAAATAAAAAAGTAAACTTTTCTTACAGAATATTACTGAGAGAGCTGTGTTTTTTGTATTCCATGAAAAGCTAGCACTTTATACTTATTGTTAAAGGTTTTCAGCGTAATACTAAAAGTAATATTAGAGAATGTGGATGGGGAAAAATAGATAATTTTACTATATATCAATAATACTTTTGTATTTCGTAGAAATAACTTGTTTATCAACTACGTCACTAAATAATACAGTCACTTAACTTCTATAGTTAAGTTAAAATAATTTCTGTATTTAAAAAAGTGATGTTCTATCCAAATTTTTGACTTAGAAATAAAGCACAAGCTTGGATTAAAAAAATTTATTTTGCTATTCAAGTTTAACGAATCTTAATGTGATGTTCAAAAACTCAAGAATGCTCACTCAAGAATTCTGGAACAAACTATTAATAAGTTCCTTTTAAGCAAAAGATTCTACAAGCTCAGAGATAGGGAAAGATATTCTTCTGAAACGTACGTTATATTATCCATCAAAGAATAAAAGTAATCATATTTGCATAGAAATCGCATCAAAATGTTTCAAAGCGGTAGAAATAGATTCTCAATTGCTGCTATATTCTTTGTTCCATCAAGTCTGATTTAAATGTCCAGAAAAGTTTGAGGAAGAAAATTTATTTGTTAGAAGTATTCAATAATCTCAGTAAATCTTATTTGGGAAACACAGAAGTTAATTCAGTAGATATTTGTTAAGGAATTCATTTAATATCATTTTATGAAAAAATAAAATTCCTTGTAATGTGATATCAATATATTTAAATCGGATATATAGTTGTATACAAATACAGGCAAAATTTTCTCCATTTTTGTATTTTTATTAGAAAAAAGGACCTATAATCTCTTGTCAGAAAAATATGCTGTTTCGAATTTTGGTGATGTTTTCTACTAAATTGTTACGGGGGAAAAAATCTTGGAACAAACATGACTTTAAGGAATAATGACAAAAAATTATATACATGCATACCCTTCAGTTACTCGTTTTTCCTTACTTTAATATTTCTTACTCTTATAATTACATGTTTTAAACTTAAAAAATTTATTATTTTTCCCTAATTGTTATATTTTGAAGTATTTTAAAGATGAATATTTGTTTAATTATCATAAACTACCATTAAAGGGTGTATTTATTTAAAGTGATAAAAATGATGTTAGATAATAATTTGTAAAATCTATCAAATATCTTTGAAAATAACAGTCTCCTTTTGTAAAAGAATTTGAGAAAAAATACGACTTTACAGGTTTTTGATACTTCATTGTATTTTCCAATTTTGGGATAAAAACAAATTTCGAGACCAAAATTTAAGAAATAAACAAATCTATATGTAGAGTTTTAGTGTTCTAAATTAATGTTTTCCCATTTGACAGACTTTTAAAGCTAGGTTCGCTATAGGTACTAAAATGTCATAGAGTAATATGAAACAAAAATGATTCAAAACTAATAATTCTGCAGTAATCCAGATATAAAAGTAAATGAAACGGGATAAAGTTTCTTTTTAGCAAAAGCAGTTCCACATCAAATTTAACCACGGTGTTAATAGCTTTCAAAGAACCATAAATATCTTCAAATTCAACGCTTAAAGCCTCTCTTTAGCTATTCCAAAATGTATACATTTCCTTTTAAAAATTTTAATGTAAATCAGTAGCAACAAAATAAAAACTATTTATTCAAATGCAAATATAATTTCAACAGAATTATGACATAAAATATTCTCATTAAAAAAATTTTGAAATTAAAAGTCACAGTTATGTCGGAAATAAAATGCTCTTTAAATAACGGTTATGTTACGATATTTAGTGTTGTTTTTTCAAGCTTTTCCTTTTTCTAAATATAATATAAATGTATTCAGAATAGATAAAACACAACTTTAGAATAAATTCCTCTTTCAATAAAACACATTTTATTTTATGAATGTAACTAAAAATAAGCACAGAAAAACAATGCAAATTATAAACATTTCTTAAAGAAATGGTTTCTTATTATAATACTTTAACTTACGATCTACTATAATAAAAATACATTTTAAAAACTCTGAATCACACACATTAACAGAAAATCAAATTTTGTTTATTTTTATGTGATAATGGAAAATAAATAATAATATTATTTTATCTATCAGAAAACATTGACAATATTCTTATAATGTTAAGATTATTAAAAAGGTTAGTATCTGGTTGTTGAATATTTATGAATAAGTTTATGATGCTATATAAATAAGTACTAAACAACTCTAATAGAATCTCATTAGATTTAATTAATAAAATTAATGATCTCATTAGATTTAATTAATAAAACATTTTTTTCGTTTTCAATGATGTAATCTTCGAGATTCTATATTTAAAAAACTATATTTGAACTTATAACAAAATTCGTTGTTTTACATTTTGTTCTACAAGACTTCCAGAATAATTTTATTTAAATGATTATTCTTCTACTCAAATATTTAGTTCAAGATGAGAAAAATGAAACACTTTTATGGCAAAATTAATTTACGACAAAACTATAATTATTAATTGAATAATTCCTTGATTTTATTACAGTGATTTAAATTTATAAGTTTAATTTGAAATATATGAAAAGGTTTTGCATTTGTAAGCTATTAATTATTTGGAAAACAATTTTAAAATAACTAATATAAAACAAAATGAATTTTATTCATACACTGATGTTTAACTTTTTCCTTTGTTTCAACTCAATTTATTGCAATGAGGCTTTGGAATTTTTATTTTCAAGAGTTTTTTTTTCCTTTTGAATAAATAGTTAACCTATCGAGAAAAAACTCCTGTTAGATATTCTTCTATTTTTTTTAGGTTCTTTAGTAATAAATTCAGAACAATTATGATAGTATACTACTTAATTAGAGTATACTACTTAATTAGAGTATACTACTTAATTAATATTTTATAATTAATTAAGTAGTTTTGCTTAGAATAATAAATTAGGCCAAAAAAACTGCATGCGTATATTTATCATAAGAATTAATCATTTGTGCGAAAATAGATTTTTAAAAGATTTATTCGAAAATTTATTTAAATGTTAAATTTCTAGTTTGTTAAGAAATTTTAAGTATGTGCATTGCTAATGATTCGTTCATATAAAACTATGGATTTATTTTTCATTTAGATATTTTTTTTTTTTTTTCTCTCAATTTTGTTTAATACTTACTCCTTGGTAATTTGTAAAAAAAAATTAGTAATCAATTTATCATTCTTACATTTGTATCAAAAGATTTTAATAATTTCATTTTTTCATGTAGAAGCTAAAGATTTTGGAAAATAGAATCTTAAAAATGCTATGAAATATTTGTATTTGATATAAATATTAAAATACTATTTTTCTCAAATTCACTAATATATACAACAAAAGAAGTTACATTTGTAGATAATAAATGTGTATAAATAATACTAGTTTTATTTGTAACTAACTATAACTAAATAAGTCCAAGCGTTCATTTGGTTACTCATTTGCAGAGAAGTTGCTGTAAATATTAATTCAATAATCTTCACGAAACTATCAAGTTCAAGATAGAAATTTCAGAGTTTCAGCAACATCACGCAGAACGTTTTGAAACTAGGCAGATAACAAAATTAATTCAATTATATGATGGCAACTTTGCTTCCAGGCTATGGTAAAAAGACCCAATTTTCTAATTTTTTGATGAGATCAACTGAATAATTTTTGATATCTGTATTTTATGGATAATACTTATAATTATCTTGTTTTCGTATGTATAAGCTAAATTTATTTCTTATTCTAATTAAATTTAGACAAAAAGTTTCTTATAAACGAATGCTTGAAAATTATGAGTTCCTAATAAAAATAGTTAAAAGTTTATATTTCAAAAGTTGAAGAATTCAATTGAAAGTGATGTGAAAATATTTCGTTTTAAATAGATACAACTTACATCACTGAAGTAAAAAATTTATATGAATCGACTGTTACTTTTATCTCATTTTCATTTCATTTCCTGATTATTTATTTACATATTTATTAATTATTTACTGAGGTTTAAATTTTTCTCTTAACTCATTTAATGCCCCCGGTGAAATATAAATAGCATCGGATATTGATGACAAAATTAAATAACTATTAGCGCAAGCGATTTCGTCTTTAAGAATTTTGATTTAATATTTTATAACTTTTAAAATAGTTATTTTTCACTAAATTCTAAGTGTTTAAGTCGACTTAAAGAAGAGATATAGATCATATAGATATCAGTTTCTATTGAAATTCAGACCCTAAAGTTTTAAATGTGACTGAAATTTAAAGCTACATGAACATTACAATTTGTATTAAATTTTTAAAATTCTAATCTTTACTTCATAAAATATGTATATGAAAATTCTTAATTGGAAATGTTTAATTTTTAGACAGTATAAATTCCTTCAGATATTATCAACTATCTTTTATTTATAGTTTTGTCATTTAAAACAATTTTTTCTTATATATATCATATATAAATCTTTGACTTTCCTTAAAAGAACGTGTCAATTTTCTTTCTACTGTCTGATATATTTTGAAATAACTGAAATAAAGGTATACAAGTAATATTTGATAAGTAATGTATGAAATAATTTCTATGATCCTTAAAGTAGAAAATGAATGATAATATTTCAGTCATAAGTGATATTGGCTTTTAACAAATGAAGCAAGAATTAGTCATTTGCGAGCACTGTGGAATTTTAAACTTGCAATCTACTGATTATAATTTTTCTGCGTGTTCAGGAAAATGTTCTAAGCTTTGTTCTCAAATATCACTGGATGTGTTGTTATGTTCTCAAGCACTCAAGGGGGGAGGGATCAAAGCTAAATAAAGAGTATACAATGAAACAAAATAATTGATAGACATTCAGAATTACTGAAAATTTGTATGTATCGGCATGAGTAACAAGTCTTTCTCTCTTTTCTGTGAATTCTAACATATATTGATGCAAAGAATGAAATATCTCAGAGAAATATAATTAAATAATTTTTAAGTATAAAACATAATCTGAATGTTTTATTTTAAACTCTTTCATTTATTATTGGCCAGTGGATACAATTATATTAGTATTTATAGTATTATGCTCACAAAACAATTGGGTAAGTATTATAATGCCAATAAAATCTTGCATTAGTAACTATAACAAAAAGCTAGCTAAAGTATTAAATCAAATTGGAAATTAAGTATATTGTAAAATACGAGTAATCTAAAAGTTAGTTTTGTATTATTATCGAACAACTCTCTATTCACTTAGTGCACTGGATATGAATTTATATGAATATAAAAATCGTTCATGTTTATTTTTAGAACTTTAAATGCAAAAGGAATAAAAGGCATCTTTATCATTTTGAAAAACTTTGGCGTTATCAACTTCTTTCGACAACTGTTAATAATATAACGAAATGATTCGCCCTTTTTCTCTTTCGAAGGAATTTCTAAATTTGAAAAATTAAACCTCAGAAACAATAGTTACATAATAATCAGCATAAGTATAATTTATTTGTAATAAGAAAAATAAAATAAAATAAAGGAAACATACTAATTGAACGTTTTCAAAGATTTAATATCTTATTGGCTATTTTCTATAGTATAATAAAGAAATTACCATTTATTATTTAATTGCTTCTAGAATGCTCTATTTTTCTCTGTTCCTGACACAAGGTAAGAGAACTAACAAATAATAAATACACCTCAAAAGATTAATCGTATGAACGTGAAATCGCAAAACAAATAACTGACACAAAAGAATCTCAATATATATAGACAAATGCTAAATGAGATTTTAGCCAACAATACGAAACAAACATCAGTTTATATTTAACTGTCCAGAGATTCCAATTCTGTATTATACATTTTTAGATAATTTTTTCCCCTTTTTTTAAAAAATAAATTTATTCTCAGATTTGTTGAACTGTTCGTAATAATTTTATTTATTGTATAATAGAAGGTAAATATTTGTACTTCATAAACATGTATTACGTTAAAAAAGGTATATAAGCATTTTCATTACCTTTTTTAATTTACATTTCTGATTATCAAGGGAAAACTACAAATTTTTTACTCATTTCATTTCAAGAATATATTTAGTGCAACCTGAGTTATTTACGTACAATAATATTCTAAAGAAAAATTTCGCTCATTATATTAGAATTGTTTACACATTAAAAACTATGTGATACACTTTTAATAAGATGAACTGTAAAGAAAGAAAAGAAAAGTTTATTTGTATATTACGCTATTGTTAATTATTTCTGTGAAAGGATATTTTTTTCAGTATATACACATTCATCGACTGAAGATAGATTCATAGTAAAATTCTCTCTTTAATAGAGCAACTAATCAGGATTTTTATTATTATTTTATAAAATGCAGAAGTTTATTATTATTTTATAAAATGAAGAAATATCTGTAAAATAAATTCTTGTAAGTTTTTGCAACTCCTTTTTGTAGATATTACATCTAAACAAAATTAATCAATTTTGCATTTGTTTTCAAAATAAGAAATTTCAAAATTTCTATTGATGAATCTATTCATAAAGTACGAAAATCGCGATCATATCTGATATAAAGCAAAAACAGCATACATTTTACAAGTAAAAAATAAAAATTACCAAAATTTCAAATCACATAAAGATTCAAGTTACAAGTTTCCTTATTTGACAATTTTATGCTATTTGTTTTTCAATATATTTTCCAGTGTATTTTATACTGGAAAAAATTTAAACATTTACACACTGGATAAATATTTCCAAATCAAAATAGAGGGATACGATCAATTTTGATAACTATAACTGTAACAAAACTATAAAAAGGTAATTTGACAATAAATAATATTCAGTGTAATATCCAGTCTTATAGAAAGTGACATTAATCATTTATTTTAGTAAACTATTAAGTTGTAATTGTAAAATTACTTAGTATAAAAGCTTTTCTATTTGAAACTGTTGAGAAATTACTATAAAAGTCAAAAGCAGACTTGTTGATTTCATGGAGTTATCACTAAATCCAGTGATTGTTTTATCGTAAATTTTGAAACTTTGCAATTTGACTTTTTATTAAAACAAGCAAACTTATTGAAAATTGACTATTAATTCGAATTTTGATGATTTTTCTTCCACTTCACATTGAATAATGCTGAAATTGTTCTTCCATAAGGGAATTAGTTTGGATGGGAACAATATTTGAAGTAAATTTTATAAAAGAATCTGTTCTTTGATGTAAATTATCTTTATTTTATTTAAAGATTCTTTGAAAAATTTTGTAGTTGTAAATGTCATACAAATTTGCTGCATATTTTGCTTTGTCTCTTACTATTATAGTTGTCAAAAATTTTAACCCCGATAAAGTAAGTTATTTTCTTTATTAATAACTTTAAAGATTCTTTCTAAATAATGTAAAGATAATATTTTGTACTGCACGGGCAAAAGCAAATTATTAGTATCAAGATTTGCCCTAATTTGAAAGCCATATTCAACCCATATGCTTCATTTTAAAATGATGTTCTTCCAAATCTAGGCAAACACGCTGCGTTTGCATAAGCTGAAAATTAACTTTCCGCCACGAAGGGAGTAGTTGTTTGTCTTGCCGATCTTACAAACAAACTTTGAAAACTTTTCTTCCGTTTCGTAATTTTTAATGAAAAAATGTTTTTAAAATATTATAGTTTTAACTGTTAGCGTACCTGATGCATTTAATGGATTCAAATTAAACGTGAAGCTTGTGAAAAATCGAAGATTTATTTTGAAATTTATGTTCTCATTATGACCAAATTATTATATTACACAACTGGTAAAATATAATTATTTTATGTATTAAAAAAATTAATAAGTTGATCAAAAATTATTTGGTTTCCCTATAGATAAAATTACATGTTAATAGTAGATATATTTTGATTACATTAGATATTAGATTATTTATACTTTTATTCTACATTAGATTTGAGAGATAAAATTCAATGGTCATCTTTTTATATAATACAAATACGATTTTGAAATGAAAAAAAAATTAGGAATGTAACTTGCCAACAGTAAAATAAACAATTTTTATATACAGATGTGAAACAAAAAAAAATTCATACTTATAAAATAAAATTTCAAACAATTTATATTAATTTTTAAGTTTTAAAATAATTTAGTGTCCAAACTTCATTAGCCTTATAATTTTTTAACTCCTTTTCCACCTTATTTAAATATACAGATATTGTAAAGCTTAATTAAAAAGTCAAGAAAATTACGATTCCAATGGAAGAGATGTCAGAAAAATACAGATTAAACAAGGTTGCTCTCTCTAAAATAACTCTTCACACGCCTAGCTAAGAAATACACAGTTAAGTTCTAACTTATCAACTCACTTTCATTTGGTCTATATATCACTATCCTTTAAATTCAATTCATTACACTTTATATATTTATCTAATTTGATTAATCACGTTTCACTTAGTTGGAAAAAAGTTGCAATTTTATACAATTCAAATTACGAAAAGTCCGAAAGGCTAGTGAAGAGAAAACCACTAAGAATCTAAAGTCAAAAATAAAATTAACTGAAAATTAATTAAATGCTCTGTAATTAAAAAAATACTTTTATTTACGAAAAATTTCACTCATAAAAAAGCTCCTCATTTCTCTCTTGTATTTTAGTATAAATCAGAAATGTTCCTTTTTAGAAAGTGCGTATTTCTACAAAATATTTTCGTTTATATTTCTTTCTTTTGTAAAATGTTTTCAACTTGAAATATAAACTATTAATAAATAACTCAAGTTTCCAATTTAAAACAGAATTTATAATTGTATTTATATTTTGAAAGAGATAAAATTGATTTAAGTTAGTTATATATATATATATATATATATATATATATATATCTGTGTGTGCGCGTGTGTGCGTGTGTGTGTGTGTGCGTGCGTGCGTGCGTGTGTGTGTGTTTGATACTTTTCTATGGAATTTAGAATTCTTCTGCAGTTTCAGTCATACTGGTGTTCTCAGCAATTTCAGTTATGTTTGATTCGTCTAACTACAACGATTGAATAAAAAATATTCATGAAAACCTTTTGTAACCAAATTTTTCCAAGGAAGGGTAAATTATGAATGATATAACTGAATTAAAATGGAAAAATATATCGTATTCTAAAAAAGAAAATAATGTTTAAATAACACGATGTCTTCATTGGCCCTTTTTGTAAGCTTTGGGTATCGCATAAATCTTTGTCATAAGTATTACTGCTTATAAACTCTAAAAATTTTCAAATATGCCACAAATAGAATTAATAACTATTCATTCTGTTTGGTATAGATAATGTTAAACAGTTTTGTCTGCAGTCATTATTTATTTACCCTGGACATTTTGGTATTATAAAAGAATTCTGTAAGCAGTAAAAATAATTAGTTATAGATTAAATTTTCGAGACAAAAGCTCTCCAATATTTAAACCACAATTTTAGGTAATCTGACCTAATTTGCATTTTTTTTATGATTTTTTTATTGAAATAGAGAGCTTGTAATGAAATCAGCTATTCTTAGTCTCGTATAATAACTATTTCATAATCAATTTTTCTAATCAGTATTTCTACAATGCTCTGAACAGTTTAAAAAATTATATATAATCGAATATTTTGTAGTTTTTCAGTATGCAAGTGACTCAGTCTTACATAAAGGAACTGAAATCGCTCATTTTAATTATTAATCTATATGCTTCAAATATATAGTATATTTTTGATGCATTTACCAGAATATAAAAATTAGACAGTTCATTTTACCTTCACGTTAACTTTTTCTGTATTAAGGTAAAAACTTATTACTAAATGTTACATAGTTATTTCAGAATTTTTCATAAGAATTTGCATTGTTCTTTGAAATATTGAGATGTATTATATTATTTTTAAAGTATTTACAAATGTATCCTTGTAAACTTTTTCTTCTCCGTATTCTTCAAATTTAAATTTTTCGTTGTGTTGCAGTAAAACCTTAAAAATTTACCTCTTCTAGAAATTTAAAACCTTCTTGAGTTTAGAAGAAGACTAATATTCTAAATTGTAGGAAGAATTAATTATTTTCCAAAAATATTCCCTTAAAAATTCTTGTAGAAATATCTCCATTCATTAACATCAAAATAAAAAAATAACTAAAACTATGAAGAGCAACTATGATTGGCGTTAAATGTAATAGGTTATATGCTCTTAAAACCTTGCACCAAATTTTTCAAGATCCAATCAAAGTTATATCTCGTTTATCAAATGATTCACTCTCAAAAATTCCTGCGCCTAATTCTATTGGGTAAAATAATCCAATAAATAAAAGTACTGAATTTTTATAAAAACTCGATAGATTTTGGATAGTAAAGGATCTATTTCGAATTTAAATAACTATAGGAGGGTATATTGTTTAGGTTTTACGATAGTACTGTTATATATATATATGCAGGTTTCATATCAGGCCATATGTAACATCTAAAGATTCAAGAAACTCGAAAATGAGATGAAAGTACGTTGCTACGTATTTTACTGACAATTCAAGATTTGAGAAAGCTTTTCCTTGGAGAGGTGGATCACATTTACGAATAGGTTTTACTCTCTTCATCAATAAAGCTACAGAGAAAGGTTTTACGAATTTACCCCTCGTAACATATAAATGTGAGCCTCATTTTTATAAAAAAAATATTTCCATGAGGTATTTATACCTAATTTTAAGAAAGAGTTTTGTATGCATTTGTGTCAAAGTTTGTGGTATTTTGTTACAGTTTTATTTTTATAACAAGATTTTAAAAGTGATCTCTAGTGAATTGTGTCAGAGTCTTTTTATCTAGTGTAATGACGTAGCTTACTATATACAGAAGTATTTCTTTTTCTTTCGGAAACTGCACTTTTTTTTTCTAAAGAGATTCTCTTATGCATTTTTTTTTATTCCTGCCATCAGTGATGTTGATTAAAAGAAAACTTTTGTTTTGTACTTATTTTAGCAGTGTATCGAAAAAAAGATGGTACGGAGTGAAAAATGCTTACGAAATGAAAAATAAAAAGCCTATAGTTCGGATATAGTTTTTTTGAATCAGTTTTTTATTTAATGATATCTAGTATGGATAATTAATTTTTGATAGACAGACGATAATTTTATCAATTCAGCTGCAGTCAAATACGTAAAAATAAATTAAAAATGCTAGTTTCATATTGTAATAACTCCTTTTGAATAATAGTAATTCCTTAAAGTATCTTACTGAATGATTAATAAAACTTGGAATCGTGTACCTCAAATGACATAACATAAAGGTTTGGT
This sequence comes from Nephila pilipes, assembly GCA_019974015.1. NCBI lineage: Eukaryota > Metazoa > Arthropoda > Arachnida > Araneae > Nephilidae > Nephila > Nephila pilipes. Next base: position 437,525 of record BMAW01019136.1, read on the forward strand.
GAGATTGATATTCAGCCAGAAATACATACCTTACAAAAAAATAACCTTGATAATAAAGATCTATCATCAAACACTAATTATATTACTCAGGAGAAATTTCAATGTAAAAAAAGCAACATTAAATCTTTAATAATAACACGAAACTCTAGACTCAACAATTCGGTCAGTTAGTATGGAGATATTAAACTGTATTAGAGACTATATAATATCTTTATGTAACTTAAATGGTAATGTTTTGCTGTAATGTGATCGATGAGAAATACATAAATTTATCTCAATTGTTATAAAGAGTAACTAATTTTCCTTTTTTTTTTTACTTAAGCACTAGGGAATTCAATTAATTTACATTTATTGAAGTTTGTTTAGTGGTGTTTGGGGCGATTCCATTTTTTACAATATATTATATATATTTCCATTTAAGAAATCTACATGTTTAACAAGTTTTTTCTATTCGTATTAAAAACATTTTGCATCTAAGAACGGACAAATTGTAAAATGCATACACACACACACACACACACACACACACACACACATATATATATATATATATACCGCAAATCTGAACATTTTAATCTTTTAAAACTATGTGCTGAAATCTCCTAGTTTAAATTGTTAAAGCATAACTTTTAAGAAAATTTTATTGCATCAATTAGATTATGGAACCTCTTTATTTAAGCTTGAAATTTAAATTGATTTTTTTCAAAAATGAATTAAAATTACAAACTTCCATGTTATGTGATATTTTCTGTATAACATTTGATGGTATTTATTAATATATCTTTCCAAAAAAGTTAACTACGAAAGATTTTTATTAAAAAAAAAATAATTAAATAAAGATGATACATCACATTTTTTAGAATATTATTACTTACTTCAGAAAAAAAATTACATTTAATTTTCTGCTATAATATAGGACAACTGTTTCATAGATATGACAGTTATATTATAAATAAATAAAATGAAAAGTACATGATTATAACAGTTCTAAAATACGATATTTAATTACGATATTCATTTGATCCAGAATGAAAAATATTTAGAAAATAAATATCAAAGCATTTCTTAACATTTGATAAAAATCATTTTAGAACCAATTACATGACTACATAAATGTTAATGCATTTTATGTGAAAGTAAAATACAACCCAATTAGGATTTCTAAAACTTTCATTTATGAACTATCATTCTTATCAGTTAACTTCAAATCTAAATATCCTGTTGTTTAAAAAGGTTTAAATAAGCATCCTAAATAATATTTTACATTGAGCTTAAGAAAATATTAAACTTAAATAATACTTTGAAGTTATTCAAAAATTATTATTTAAATTGAAATCATACGATATGAATATTCCTAATTCATATTTATTAAATTTAAATAATAGCAATATTTTTACTGCTCAACTAATATGGAATGATTTAAAAAAATTTAACGTGTGATCAAAATAATCTAAACTGATAATATCTAAAGTGGATTTAACACCATTGCTAAATTCCACAGGTTTTAGTTCATCGAATGGATACCAATCATGAGCGTGAATTAAGCTTCAAAAACTTTGGAAGAGTTCAATACTTTTTTGTAAACCTCTATACAATTTTAAATACTATACAATCATCAATACATGTTACTCAAGTAACATAGCTATAAAACAATAAAAAATTACATCGTTTTAGAGTTTATTGTTCCTGTTAATACAGATAACACTTGATGTATTAAGTGGTACAAAATTATTCTAACATATATATCATCAATGCTTTTTAATTGCTTCATTATGATACTCAAATATAAAAGATTTTTTTTTTAATTCAAACAAAATTTCTAAAAACTAAAGAATGAAGAGCATAACGAGGAATTTAGAGCCCTTTTTAAAATTATGATTAAATTTTTTGATACATGTATGACTATTTGAAAATAAAAGTACCTTTAGAAAATTTTGTTATTGAATTTCTTAATATTTAAACATCAATAGAAAAAATTAATATTAAAAGTGTGCGATTTTCATAAGTAAAAGACTTTTATTAAGCGTAATATTAATACTAGATAACCAGATATACCAAAGAACATATTTGCTTAATTTTTTAGACTTATTTATAATTTTAAATATATCATGTAACATATATATGAATTTCATTTAAATAGGCACTGTTATATCTGAAGGTGCTTAATTCTATATATTAAATTAAATATATTCTCCAACATAAATTCTCAATTATGTAACCAGAGATACTTTCTTGTGAGTTATTCTTTCCTTTTAAATTATAGAAATTTTTTTTAAAATATATACCATTTTGAATGATACAATAACTAATAAAATGTGTTAAATAATATTGTTGAATAAATCCAAAACAATTTTAATTATACTTGCACCTCATTTAAGAACAGTTACCAACTAATAATTCCTAATAATGTGAGAGAAAAAATCAGTAACATTTTCATTAATTGGAACAAAAATGAAACTCATAATTATTATTATTAAAATAACTTACCTTGAAACTGTTGGAATTTTGTGTTGCAATCATGCAACTCTAAAACGAAACGTATATCAGAATTTTTTAGGAAACTTTTTAGAACAGTTGTTTTTGCCGAAAACGCCGATCAGTAAGTGAGGTTCACAGTCGAACAGATTTCATATATATAGGAGCTCAAGAGGACCGCATGCCATTTTTACCGCGCATGGAGCGCTTGGCTCTTTTTGTTTGTTTCGGCGCCAACACAAACTGTCACGACGTAATAGCTTACGCTCCGCCAATCAGGAAAGAGATGTTTCCGGTGGCCAATAGCATTCGTCTCGCTGTAAAATTTGATCGCTCGGTAAGAATCGACTTTTTGTATGCTTTCATTCTATAAATATTTTCTTTCTTTCACATTTCAACAGGCCAAGAAAATTTAACGTTATATTTACAGGTTATTATTGTTTTTCAAGAGCTCACTTTTTTTTGAAGAAGGGCGTCTTTCTTGTGAGGAAAAATATTAGATTTGCTGTTTTGAGGTGTTTTCTGCCCACACACATATAAACAATTGCTTTATAGATGACTTTTTGTTATCAAAAATCAGGATTTTTTTTTTATTCAGTTAGCTTTTTGTGATAGAAAATTGAGAAAAGTTTCAACAAACCACATTTAGATTCATTGAAAAATATTGTTGAATATTTTCGTTCGTCTTTATTTTAATAGGAGGGAAAATATAATTCAATATTCCAGTTTGTATAAAGAGTGTTTTTCTATTCTTGAATTTCGTTTTCCCAAAAGGCAGTTTTACTTTCACTGTTAAAGAAGCAGTTTACCTTAATATGGAAATTTTATGATGAAGCATTTTGTATTATTCAGGAGGATGAGATTATTGTGAAATAAAGCAAAGTAATTACTAATTTAAGAAAATTGTCTATTAATTAAATTACTGTTCACAGATTCCTAAATGTATAGATTCAAGCATTGGTAAAAAATATCCACTATGAATTAAACTGCAATTTTTTTCAGCCCAATTATAAAAAAAATTAATTATCAAAAAAATTAGAAAAGTATAAATTTTATACATTAAATCACGCAAAATAGCTAAAAATCAAATTAAGTACGTTTATTTTTATGATCTATAACCCATAATTACTTATTATCTTTCAAAATTAATTAATTTATAAATTTCAGCACATTTCATTGCTATCAATTTAAAGTTACAAGATATCTAAAAATTTTCTTTTATGGACTCAGCTAACTTTACTAAAATAAAAAGATAAAAACTAGAGTTAAAATAAAAAAATATATTTTGAGTTTCATGTATTATCAAAAAAAAAGCTGAATTATTAAAAATACTTATATTATCTTTATATAGCAAAAAAATTACTGTAACTTATTTACAAAAGTATATTTGAATTTTTATTAAAAATGTTTGTTCTTATTAATTTATTACTAGGACTCTGATTATGATTTCTTCCTTATTATATGTACTAGTACATCCAACGGTTATTTTTTAAAGCTTGTCTTGTACTTATTAGTCTTTTTACTCCATGCATTAAATTTAGACTTAGAATGGTGCTTTCAATTTGCATCTTATTTCTCCCAGTTATATTGTGTCTCCCTTAAATAAGACTTAACTTTTGTTACTCCTCTCAAGTTGAGAATTATAGATTCGTTTGATGGAGAAAAAAAAGTTGTTGAACTCTTAGTCTAATTTTTTTGTGCGTATCTCTGGTCATTTATTTTGCATTAAATTTAGATTTGTGTTGGTAGTTTCACTTTGAATCATATTTCCCGTTGTTAGATTCTTTAATAGAAGTGTACTTTTATTACTCCTCTAAGTTGAGAGTTATAGATTCGTTTGAAATGAAATAAAAGAGAATTGAGTTCTTAGTCTGATATTTTTATATCCCTATGGTATTTTATTCTAAAATTCATAAAATAGTATACACGTGACTCTGCAAATATATAAAATCAAATGAAAATATTTCATTGTCAAAAACTGTTTATTGCTTTTTCGTGTGGCTGATATCGAATTATTTCATGTTTTTCAATAAAATATTGCTTCTCTGGAACATTTTTATTTTTCCGAAAAGTATATGTTTTATTTTATATCAGAGTCCGAAAATGATGAGTTAGAAAATAAAATGTATTAAATTCATTAGCCTATGATCAGTTAACCACATTTATCAACTTCAAGATGTTAGCTTATCAATTCAGTTTTTAAAGTAACATTTGAAGTTTAAATGTTTACAACAACATATTTATGACCATTGATTTTATTATTACAATATTAACTAAATTCTCTTAAACTGTAAAATTTCTTACCATTAAAAAAAATTAAAATATTTTAAAAACTGAGAATAATGTTAAAAATAGTTTGAAGACATAAAAATGTCAAGTATTCCTTTTCCACAGGATCAGTTTTTATTTTTTTTATTTTTTTTTTTTTTTTCAATTTAAAAGAAAAAACCAACAAGTAGTAAAAAAACACATCCTTTTTTTATTCGACTATAAACATTCACATATCTTAGAAAGATTTAGAGGAATAGAAATCCTATGTTAAAGATAAATTTTGGCAATATGCTCAGAGTAAGTGATTTGGTATTTTTAGATATAAATACGTAAATAATGAAAATGAAGCCATATTAAGCTATTTTTCCAACTTTAAAATATAGGAAAGTTTTACCTTTTCAGATCTCTTAGATATTTCTTTAGTTCCAGGTTTCGAAATGTGATGTTAAACTTTCCGGAAAATTTTTAGACTTACAATATTGAAATATGGTGCATTTTTACTAATTTGGTTTCAATCAGATAAAAGATAATTTCTAAAAATAAAATGAAAATTTTGTTAATGCTGTGTTCCAAATCCATACAGAATTGAAATTTTCCGCAATGAAAATATATTTAGGTGGTAAAAAGAAATCAAGAAGAAGCAACACAATGCATTAAAATATAATTAAAAGTCATAATTAATCATTAAAAATTATTTTAATTGAACTTTTGATGGACCACTACCATCAAAAGCTCATTTAAATAATTGAACTTTAATAAATGAACTTTCTATGGTAATTGTATGAAAACGTGTACTGGATATAACCAAGTTTTAAAATAAAAGATGTATATAAGCTTAATGAAATTTGATTTAATATTTTATATTTCACTAAAATTTAACAAATATTTAAATTAATATATAAAGCTTACATTCTTAAACTTTCATTTTTCAATCAATTAACCAATCATTAATGTTGCTGAATTTATTGAATAATTCTATTTCGTACATTTATGTGGGAGAAAAACAGAAATATATGAGCAAATATTTTCATAATTATATCGCTATTAAAAACTGTAGCACATTTTAAAGGAAAATTCTAGCGTTTTTAAAATATATTGAACCTTTTTACAAACAATAATTTTAATTTTAATATAATATTGATCAGAAAATGTACCAATTAAATTACATTAATTTAAAGTACATTTAAAATGTTGCTAAAAATAATTTTATTTAACTTTATATATATATATATAATTTTTCTATAATTTAAAGAATTTATAAGTAAGTTTTGATTATAATTTTAAGGAATTCTATATTTAGTTTTATTTCATGTTTATATAATATTTTTTAATTTATTTTAGTTATTTTGGTCTATTAGTAAATTATTATTTTCCATATATGTCAAGTAATAATCCTACTCCTTTAGAGCTATTATTGAAGGATTGTATTTGGATCTCTTGACATAATTTTCTTATTAATGCAAAATTTTGCATATAGACATGTATTTCAGAAATTTATATTTATTTATCTATATTTATTTTCCATCTTTCTTTCTTTAATTTAATTATGCGTGTTTTCTTTCATTTTTAACAATGAAATTTTTGTTAATTTAGATTTATTTTCATTCCTATTTTACTTTTATTTTATTTTATATCCAACATAAATATTCTTATTTTTAAAAAACAATTTACATATTATTCTAATTTTTTGCTTTATTTTTTTTTTATTTTAATATAAGTTTTAGTTGTTTTATCTTAGATAATACCATCTACAAACAATTTTGTTTACTTTGAATTTATGTATTTTGCTTAATTCATATAAAACATTTGAAAGTTTTTTACTTTTATATGTGGGTTTATATAATTGCTTCTTTATATTTTGATTTATGTATTGATTTGTGCATTTTGAGTAAAAGACTATTTGATTATATTTATATAATCTTGATTAATTTTATGATATTTTGATTGTTTAGAACTTGATGAGTTTGTTGTGTTACGTAATTGTATATGAGGATAATTATGTTTCGATTATTTTGAATTACATTTCTGCAGTATAATTTAAGTGACTGGCAACTGGTTATAACTATGTAATCTTGCCTGAATTTAATCTATAATGATATGTTTATTATCGTTATATATATTTTTTTTTGTTTTTGAATTTATTTTATGAGATTCTTTGGTTTGGGGTTAGGTTTAGATGTTATATTCAGGATTTCGTTGTATAATAGAATGCATTTTTTGGGCTTAGGATTTGTGAGTTTTGTTGAATAAATATTCGGAGTAGGTTTTCAGTTAGATTATATTTTATTATGCTCGAGTTTACTTTTAAAATATCTTAGTATTGTTATTATTGTAGATATTTTGAATTATAAATATACTGTTTTGATTATTTTAAATTTGAGTATGTATCATTTTTTTATACAATAATTTTAGTTTCTTGCAAGGTATTTTGGAATAAAATACACAGATGAAGTGTAGAAAGTTATTAAAAGTGTTAAAGTTTTTAGATGATAAAAATAACTGTGTTTATGAGTTATATCATAAAGATGCTAATCTAGTTATATAAAATGATTTTGAATTCATAGAAGATAAAAATAAGACTTATAAAATTAGAAATTTTGGGGATAAAAAAAAATTTAGACTGTGCTTATTAATATAAAAATTATGTTAAGTATGTTCTGATCAAAGGAATAATAGTTTCTTTTCTTCACGATTTTAATAACCGGAATATATGTAAAAATAATAAAATATTTCTTAATGTCTTACATAATCCTAGATGCAAAACTTGTAAAATTTATCAATGAAAATTAAGTTAATAAGATTTATAAATTAATTTTTTGTAAAATTTTTAGCTGTTTTTATCTTTTAAATTGTAAAATTCGCAATTATTATATATTGGTCAAACTTATATTTATATCAATATTACAATTAATTAAAATAGATTTAATGCAAATTTTTTTAATAAACTGCTTGATAACAATAAAATTGATCAATTCCAATTATGTGGTTTTGACTGTATTGAAATGAGTATTAATTCTTATATTAATATCAGGTGGTGATAGGAAAAATACTTTATTGAATATTATCAGATATTACATCCAGTTAGGTGAAATAACATGTATTCTTAGAAAAAAAGATTACCAAGAATTAAACAAGAAGATCATCATAAGATAAGAGATCAAAAGATATTTTTTTCTATCATATTATTAATAGAAAAAATTTCAAGAAGAAAATAGTAATGTTTTTAAGAATAAGGATAGGCATAGGAGAAGGATTATGAATAAAAATGATATTAAAGAAAAAAAATTTGAACTTGAAGATAATTTTGAGAAAAGTTTTAAGAATAAAAGTATTAAGTACTTTTTATTTTGTTCTAAAAAGAGAATTTTTTTTTATTTGAATACCATTTATTACATGATAGTAATTCTCAGAGTATGTGTATTTATTTAATTAAAAATATAAGTACTTAATCCATGAACACAATAGGAAAGATTATAATTTCGAGCTGAAAAAATGTAGAATAATATATTATTAAATTTATGAATATATCTTTTGATAAAATTAACAAGCTTCTTAGTAAATTTAAGAAATGAATCACTATTAACAGTCTTAACGTTAAAACAATTTTTAAAAATAATGAAAAAAATGGGTATATCCTTTTTTATTACGATAATCTTAAATTTAAAAAACAATGACATTTGTATTCTTCATGTTTGCAAAGTGTGTATCAATAAGGGATATCAACATATGATTACAGATAATTTGGATATTGTTGAGAATAAAATATTAAGAGATGTAATAAATCATGGACTAATTTCAGTCTTAACATTTCGAAAAACAGTTCTAATGTTGAGAAACAAATCACATATTGATAATTAGCAGTGAAATATGATCATCCATTAGAATCTTTTAAATAGTTTAAAGATTGTATTAATTATAATATTAAAATATAGATCTTTAGAAAAGAATCAATATTATTAATAATGAGAATGTTTACTTGAAATATTTAAAAATGCTATTATTAATCTCCAAGGTAGATTTATTATTACTTATGTAGACAAAGTAACTAATACTTATGCTATTATATGCAAAAAATTCTACATTAATTTAACTAAGGAGCAACTTGAGAAACTTAATTCTTTTAGAATAGTTTGCAATAGTCAGAAAGAAATTTCTAACAGAATTATTACATTTTGTCATAAAATTGGTGAATATAAATAATGTAAAATTACTTCACATTTTTAGCACCTAAATTTTATAACTATAACTCTCTCTCTCTCTCTCGCTGTCTCTCTAATGGTTCGAAAACATATATTACTCTTGCAAGCAAAGAATTAGGAAAAATTGTATAAAATGTTATACATATGTTGAAAAGTACAGTAATATTAAAAATAGTGTTGATATGGTCAAATATATTAATAATAAGCAAATTTATGCTATTTATTGCTATGATTTTATATATTTTTGAATTCTATTGACATAAAGGTTCATATTATATTTCCGAAATAAATATTAAGAAAATATAACAATATTATTGAACATGAAAATTTAACTTATTAGTAATGTTTTTTCAAAGAAAATATTATTTTTAATTATAAGATTGAAAAACAGATTAAAGGTATATCATAAAGTGTTCCTCCAAATTGCCGATAAGCTAAAATTTATTTACCTTTTTTAAAGTTAATTTTATAGTTTAATTGTTTTAGAATGTTTAGATGTATTAGTGACGTTATTTTTATTCAAATTAATAATTATAAAGATGTTAAACTGTTCCTATCTTTTTATCTAGAGTATTTAAATTTATTGCAAACTAATATTGATATAAATGAAGCGGAACACTTTTATATATTTCTTTAAAATTAGAAGATAAGAAAATTTTGTGTAATATTTATGATGAAATGGATATTTTCTCTATCGGGAATCGTAAAGTTCTCTTATTCAGTAGCTCTTGATAGAAATTTAATTAATAACCAAAGATTATTTTAGTTATTTAATTTATAATCAAATATTGAGTAAAGTAAGACTTGTGTCTAAATCTCATGCTATTTACATTAATCTGGATAAGTTTAAGAAAATTTGTTTGGGAGCAGATTTTCCTTTGAATTTTATTAAAAATAATTTAAAATACAATAATTGTAATTTTTAGATTTTCTTTGGTTTGGGTATAATTTTTTTATTTTTTTATTTATATTTTTCCTATGGTTTTTTTCCCTTCTTTTTATTTTTTATTTCAGTTTATTTTTCACATTCTGCTATTTTAAAAAAAAAAAAAAAAAAAAAAAACACCTCTTTTCCATTAGTTTTCTTTCTCTTTAGCAGAAGGGATTGCAAATTTCTGCAGTCAACAAAGCAGAAAAAGCTTGGTATGTTAGTGCTACATGCCTCGTTGTTTCAAACATTTTTCTCGTATAAGTTTCTTAAACACTTAATGAATTGACTTATTTTTCGACTGACTTTTCTCTGTTTTTACTAGTTAATATTTGAATATTTCTATTTATCTCTCTATATATTTTATTTAGTTTCTCATGTTGCGATGTGGTCCTCTGTACTTGGTATTGATTCAACTTTATAGAATTTCCATATTTTTATATAAAACTTTTCTGTAGAGAATGTTGAGCTTGCAAAACGTGTTAAAGCTGCTAATCTGACATGCGCCGTATTCAGAATTTATTAATGTTATATTCCTTTTCCTTTTTCGGTTATTTCTCTACTTTGTTTTCATAGCTTTTCATGACTTGTATTTTTATACATTTAAAAGTTTATCTTCCTGTTTTTGTCATGTATTCTTTCAGATATTTGCTTTCTGTCTTAATTGTTTAGTGGAGTAATTTTCTTTTTAAGAGTTTTGTGTAATTAAAAAAAATTCACTTTTCTTCTACTTTTTCTATAATATAAAAAAATTAATGTAGGTTTTCATTGTAATTTCAAGAAATTATTTTTAGTTTTATTTCTTGTCTCTAAAATATTTTTAATTTATTTGAAGAAATTTAGTTTAATTAATGCAATATATATATATATATATATATATATATATATATATATATATATATA
>BMAW01019136.1:448310-490801 GCA_019974015.1 Nephila pilipes
ATATATATATATATATATATATATATATATATATATATATATATATATATATATATATGAAGATAGAACATCTCAGAGGCATAAAATACTCTAAGAATATCCAAAGCTAAAGCAAAACAATTATGAAAACTAAATATTTAAGGAAATAACCAAAAATCAAATAAATATTTATGCAAATAAAACAAGCATTTACTCAAGTAGTCAATCTATCTAAAACTTAAAATCCACAAATTCAAAACAAACTGTTGAGGAACCGTACAAAGCAAATAAATAATAAAGCAAAGTGATAAAACAGCAAAATTTAGAAAAATGGAAGTGACATATTTATTACTGTTCCATACTGTTGAATGGGAAAATGTGTGCTTATACCTGTAATACTTATCAAACCATAACGTTTCAGTAAATTATATTATAAAAAAATGATAACAAACCAAAAATCACATACTCAGAAATTCAATCACTGAAAAAAGAAAAAAGGTAAACATACTCATTTACAATCCGAAATGCCAAACTATACTTAACTATTATCTAAAATATTGTAACACTAATTAAAAGAATAATATTAATTAAACTAGGGAGAAAAAATAAACACAATTGTAAAAGCAAACTGTAATACATTGTAATATAAAATATTTACACTGACACTTAATCAAAAATATAAAATATTGAAAGTTTTTATATAATAGGAAATCACTAGCAGAAAGAAATTCATGAAATTAATTGCCTAATCCAAAGAAAAATCGAACAAATAGTAATGAAATAAAACAAACATTACTATTAAAAAACATTTAATAGTAATGTTTGACACATAATCATAAATATAAAATGTTGAAAATTTTTATATAATAGGAAATCACTAGCAGAAAGAAATTAATGAAATTATATAATTGTCTAATCCAAAGAAAACTTGAACAAATAGTAATGAAATAAAACAAACATTACTATTAAAAAACATTTATGAACATATATAATTGAAACTAAGTAAATAAATCATTTTACTGCAAAATTAATCTAGAATTTTTTTTAAAAAAAAATTATGCATTTAGTCTTTAAAGCGAATATTGTTAATTGTATTGTTTGAATAACAGAGTCCTCAGATCAGAAATCCTTTGGGTACTGCCCCATAAAAATATTAATTTGTTTCATAAAAGCATTGTTTCAGTATTGTTGGCTCATATATTAGATTATGGATAAGAAAGATTAATTTTTCAAATATATGACAATTTTACAATATATTTTATTTTGCAGTTTATAGTACTTTATTATTCCTTGAAAATAGTGAACCAATGTCTGATCAGTTTATTTTTCAAATTAAGTTTTTGAAATTTGTTTCAACTGCATTTGCAAATTTTTAATACAAATAAATTTTAAATTTATTTCATGATCAAAGTAATTTGCTACATCTTCACAAATTTGAGTTTTCAACGTTGAAAGTTTTTGAGGATCTGCTTAATTTGGGTTGTTTTTTTCCTTCATTCATTCACAGAATTCAGCAAGAACGTAATGTTGATTGATAATTTGATCGTCAGGAACCCAGTGAAAGTACACAATCCAATGAATATCGCGGGAAAAAAACAATTATCATTTATTTGAATTTTGATTTGATCATTCGATCCTTTTTGGTTCTCAGTGAAGATGGGCTTTTCCAGTAAATGAATTGGTGCTTCGTTTCAGGATTATAAGTAAAAGAAACCACGAATCGTCACACTTTATTATCCTTTCCAAAAGTTAGGGTCATTTTCAACGGCATTCAAAGTGTCAGTACAATCATCTTCTTCAATAGAGCTTCTTTTTCAAACGTGAGAAGTTTAGGTACTATTTTGGCACACACTTTTTACATGTTAAAATTGTTATATAAAAAATTGCCAATCGGATTTTTTGTCATTTCCTACAGTCTCAGCAAATGCATGAATATTTAACCAATGGTCATATCAAACCAGATATAGATACGATATTGTCATCCATTATTGACTTGGAATTGCGCCCCGGGTGTAAATTATCTTCAACGTCTTCTCGGCGATCTTGAAAACGCTTAAGCCACTCAAAAACACGTGCACGTGATAAATATTCAATGCCTACTCTAAATTCGATAAATTAATTATAAGTTTCTGTTGCAGCTGTTTCAAGTTTCATGTAAAATTTCGGAACAATTCTTTGCTCTATTGTTACACTTATAATTTTTTTCGGAGAAAAAAAAATAACTCTAATGCGAACGAAGGCTACGGCTATACGGATTTGCTTACATAAGCGAGAGACACTGCCTTCAGAAGAGAAGGCAGTGTTCTCTTTTAACTATTTCACGCTAAGTAGCTGTCGGTTATTGGCGTGTAATATTTGTAATAAAAACTTTATTTTTTGATAATTATTTACCATTATGATCTTAAAGAAGGAAATTAGGAACCCATAATAAAACGAATTATACTTAATAATTGTCATAGGATAGCTTTTGATTTTTTTTAACATTGAAGAAAAATAAAATAGAATTTTACAGCACTTTAAAATGTTATTTTAATTAAAGTAAATAATAGTTTATTAAAAATTATAATTCCTTTGTCGGTGCAGAAATATCGCTTTTCATGGATTAGCAATGCTTTATTTTTCTTAATCGAAAACTGAATCTATATTTTTTTAAAAAGGTGTCAGTTTACACACGAAGAGAAAACATATAGTATTACTCAAAATAATCTCAAAAAATAATTCATTCTATAAAAATACTAGTATTTTTCTTTATAAGATTTGATTTAGAATAGTTTTTTAAAAAAATTATTATAACTTTTAACTTTTTGCTGAAAGTAAAAAATCGTGCCTTTTCAAATACATTGATTGAACTTCAATATAAGATTCAAAAGGATTTTTAAAAATTATTTATAAAATATAACTTTTTAATTTTGAGAAGTCAATATAATAAGTGTTTAAGAAATGCATATACTATATTAACGGAAATGTTCTGAAAACTAAAACTGATATAGGTAATGCTATTATTAACTAAATCCAAATAGCCAATTAAATTAGTCTTCCCGGGTCTAACAAGGCCCATTAGATGAAGCCCATATCCTTTCCCATAGCTTTTGGGCCTTGGGCGCAATTTACTAGCTAGTGTCCTGACAGAGTGCCTAGCCGACTCTGGACCCCAATCAGCTCCCCAAGCGATTTTGGTACTCATTTATTGACTTGGAGAGATTAAGGTAAGGTTATTTATACCGGACTATAACCAGCTACTCAAGCCAAAGTCACCGAGAGTCGAACATAGCTCGGCAGTACACGCAGTCAATTTTGCTAACCACTACACCACCAGGAGTTCATGTCTACATACATACAAATAGTAGTAAGTTGTAATTCCCTATCTTCATTTATATATACTAAATATTTTAAAAGTATTGATATATATATAAATGAAAAAAGGTCTTGTAAAAATGTCAAAAAACTATTTTAGCATACTTTGATAATTGATACTTCTACATTAATAAGTAAAACATATTTTTCTAGAATATCAGTACTTGAGCCCCACATCCAATTGTAAGGGAACACGAGACATAAAAAGAGCCAGATTTAGAAGAAAAAAAATATTTATATTGATAAAAATATTTCATGTATTTGTCTCATATTAGCAGCAGTTATATATATATCGGACTATTTTGAGTCGCTTAGAGTAATTTTTGTGCCGCTGAATCAAGAATGTTTTAATGGCTAATCATTTTGATTGCATTCACTTTACTGAAAATTCTATTTTTTTTTAATTCAAGATACTTCTTACAACTCACGCTTTGCTTGAAGCCCATAATATTTTAATATTCCATTTTTATTACTCAAAAATAAATTAATTCGTGGAATTTTAGTTATTTTAATGTTTTATGTCAAAAAAAAAAAAACTTCCCCCTTGAAATACTATTTGGAGTAGTTTTTAAAGGAAAATTACTATGAAATGTCCAAATATTTTTACTTCTTTATTAATTATTCAACTCAAAACCCGAGTAATATATATATATATATATAAAAATTTTAAAAAAAATATTGACATTAAAAGTTGTGAGCTTAAAAAATCTTGTATTCGAGTGTAATAAAATCCATATAAATATTCCATATATCCATATAAATATATGGAATTTATAAAATTAATTTTTAATGAGACTGTAGATGTGTGACTTTACATTTATTCCTTTCTGCCTTTATAAAAAAGCTTATAAACAAAACTCTGAATCAAAAATCTAAATCGTGTTAAATGTAAGATCTTTATAAAATGATATTTATTGATAAGAAGCAAGGTATATCCTAAGTTGCATTTTGATATTCAAGGTACTGCATCTTGATAATCCGAAATACTTAAACAAAAGCTGTCATAATCCTTTGCAGAAATTCGGATAAGAGAAAAAGTCCGAAATGATCCATCATAGCTTTTATTGATTTTGTGGGATCACTTAAAGCTTTTGTCTACTTACTAAGTAGAATCATATCATAATGAGCGTATTATCTCCTTGATGACAAAAATAAAAGTAAGAAGTTTAGTCATAATGCATTATTCTTCGTTCTTCATCTTTATTAATTGGTCCGTAAAGAAAAAAAGTATAGTTTAAAAAAATACTTTGGGAAACTTACCATCGAATTAAAATGAAACATTTCTGTAGAATTTTGTAAATGTTATACATTTTTCAGTTTTTGGCTCCCAAAGCATGTATTTTAAGGTTCTATTTATAATTTTTGGACCTAAATAAAATATATGAAAGAAAAACATTAAAAATTCGTTTATAATAATAACATATTTTATATTTTTAAAAAAATTAATTTTTTTAAAGTTTTATATTAGTTGTAAATTTCTTAAAATTTAATAATGTGCTTAACTCTTTTTGTTTCATAAATCATCTATTTACCAGTTAAGAATCACCTCGTACGTAAGACCTAACACTGGGTAAAAATTAATTCATAATTTTAAGGAAATACATTGCTCAGAAAAGTGTGTTTAATTTTTAAAAAAAAGTTTAAAACAATTTACGGTATTTATTTAACTTTGAGATGTCTTTTAAGTGTACTTTTTTTTCTAACGTGAAAATTTCAAAAGCTCTCTTTCACTAATTTTTGATTCATACAATGATAATAAAGAACAAGGAGATAGATACAAAGATTGAAAAAAGCAAAACTAAAATTCATATGAAAAAAACAAAGACTACACTTATAACTTCCTGATTGTTAATACTTCTAACATTTCGACTCTCCAGCATTATTGTGTTCCTTTTAGTTCAATAATTAAAATATTACATTTAAAGTATAACAAAAAACTGAGAAATAAAAGCAAATTTTCTATATAGATTAAATAATGGAGCATTTTAACACAGGAATTTCTTATTTTTTTTAATCATGAATAGTAATAGATTTTAAAGAAACGATTGCTTGCTTTCTTTATAATTATAATCAAAAATATAATTCAACATAATTTAAGAAAGATTTACCTGGTAATGTTCAGTGTTTTTTCATCGGGGCTTTTTTTTTTTAGGATCAAGATATTTTGATGATCAGAAATTGCTAACAAGGGATATCTGTCTTTCCGTAACTGAATTAAAATCTTAAATCCCATATGAATGTCTGCTTCAATTATCATTATTTTCGTTTTTTTTTTTTTTTTTTTTTTTTCCTTATGTTTTCTTATATTTTGCCTAAGAATAATATTTGTAAAGCCAAAATGAAAAATTATTGCAAATCTTTCCTATTATGAAAAATATTCAAAGCATCAATTTAATTAATTAAAGGGCGTGCTTTAAACTTTATTTTAATTTATTGCCGTAAAGATTTGGGAAAAAAATTCAAATTTCTTTTTTTTCCAAAACATTTAAAAAAGTTACTTAATTTTCATTTGGTGCTAAGATTTGGTGAATTATACATTTAAAATACAATTGATGAGTATTGTCATAATAATACAGAATAAGAAAAAAATTCTGTTTTAAATACATGTATACTTTACTTCTGAAACAATGATTATAAAATTAACAGAAATTAATCTCATGACAAATTTTGGCAACATTCAACAACATGATGATGTTAGAAATCCATTTACAGTCAAATTGATGAGTAAACGCATATCCAACATTGATTACTCTTAGATGAGAAACGAGAAGTACAAAGGAAAACTTACTCTAATCAGAATTAGACGAGCCAAGCCAAGATCGGAAGGATTATTTTGTCATGTTGGCAGTAACTGGTCTTCTAATTAATGGCATTTATGCTTTAATAAATATTTGTTAACAAATTTCAGAAACATCGTAAATAGTTTCATATAAATCCCGCAATATTTTATGTGTTGATTGTTATATGTTGTCAAATATCTTAATAAATCTCATAATTTTACACTTAAATATGAATATGAAAAATAACATTAAAACACACTCGCTTAACCCTTTACACTGTCATGCAAAAAGTAATTTTTACATTACGAAACAAATTATTCATATCGTAAAATTTTACAAATTTTTATATTCATATATATAAAAATTTGTAATCTCCAGTGATAATATTATTATGTATTGTGTGTGTGTGTGTGTGTGTGATTGGTTATTTATTGTGTGTGTGTGTGTACATTGGTCTTTGATATTTCCTCACTTGTAATTATTTTTAAGACAAATTATATAAATAAATATGTGAAATACTTTCTTCTTCTTTCTCTCTGACTAATTAAAAACAAATTATTGTAAAAAGTGGTACAGGACACAAATTTAAAGATTAAATATTTTTAAAAATGATTGATCTTAGTATATGTTTTTCTCTCCTCATTAACATACCCTTGTTTAAATAATTTTAAAATGTATATATTCCCATCGTCTTAATTTTTTTCATACTTTCTCCTATATTACATAACACACGTAACTCAGTAAATTTTAATGATTATTAAACTATGAACTTGCAAGATAAAATTTTAAAATCCACGGAGTAAAATATTTTATATAACAATTACATATTTCTTCTCTTTTTTTATAAAATACTAAAGGTTTACATAACATAATCACTATCGATAGAAAAAAATTCAAAAGATTACACTGTGTGGAATAAATAAAAGCATCGATTGCCTTTTATGCAAGGATTGATAGTCTTTCAAATATTCCTTTGGGGAGCAAGTGGGAAAGTTAGAAAGAAGTAAACGTTAGAATTTTTTTAAATCTTATTTTCCCAACAAGAGCTCAATTTGTATCCTTGCTGTGTAAGCAGTATAAATAACTCATTTTATTTCTTTGAATTAGAATACTTTCAAACATAGGGTACTTCTGAGCCAATAAAATCGTTTCAAAGCTTACTGAAAAAATGTTGGGAGAATGGAAAAACATGACTTAGAATTGAATGCAAATTTCTCTTGAAATAGAATCGCATTTGAAACGCCATTCGGTGATACTGAGGAGATTATTTCTTTTATTGCATCAAATGCTAACTTTCAGCACCGATTTATACCCAAATGGTTTAAGAATATACACTCCCGTTGGAAATTGTGCCTATGACTGAAATTAGTTTATAAATATGAAATTTAGTTTAGGCTGTTTTTGATCATCTAGAATGCATACAAGAGTTCTCAAACAGTAGAATTACGGAGAATGACAACACATATTTTTCCTTCTGTGAAAAATAAACTGAAAGAAATTGCTAAAAGTCATTCACAAAAATAATTACATAGGAAAGCACTTGCAATTCAATGAATTTTCGACAAAATTTCATTATTTTAATTTTATTTGATTAAAAAATAACGAAGAATTAATTTTTAAAAAATGATAGTTTTAAATATTTGAAAAGTAGGATTTAGACAATACGTATAATTCGTTGTAAATCTCAATACAAGATAAACTTTTTAAAATTAACATTATGACAATAATACGTACAGTATAATTTCAACGTCTTTAATATTCAGATAAGAAAGATTTTTCGTAATACATTTTCCTTAAGTTTAAACTAGATAGCAAAAAGATTTTTCAGTTTTTGAAAACAATTTCTTACAAATTAATAACTTTTAACAAATCAGAAAGTGTTCTAAACATGTTTATTGGAAAGTTATGCACGCAGTTTTACTTAAATCTTTTGACAAGAAATATCATAGCTTTTTTTTATGACTTAAAGTGTATAATTTTATGAAATAGATTATGTGATTATGGAATTAAGTGATTAGTATAAATTCATTTACGCATGTAAATTACACTTTATATGGATTTTTAATATAGCAATTCAAATATTAAAAGAATCCATACTTTATTTATTATAAACGGAAATGGAAATTTATGCGTTTGTGAAAAATAAAACATATATGAAATGTTCATTAAAAATTATTTTAAATAGTGATATTTATAGTTGAGATATAAGTACCAATAAATCAGTATATTTGTTCACAAATTATTTTTTGAGAAGCTGAACAATAAATTTAGATATTTTTGCTAATAAATAGAAATTTATTAATTTAAAAATATCTATACTACATGATTACACGAATTATCAAATGTAACATCTATATTAATTTAAGTGAGTGAGTGATGATGCAGTTTAATGGCAATTGGTCTATGCTGCACCAAACAAGGTTAACTGTGATCTGGATGTTTGAAAAAAAGGAAGAAAAATAATAATTGGTTGACGAAAAGCATGATCGAAAATAGGGAAGAATCGCTAAGGTATCACGAGGGCATGGCGCCTGTATTTATTACTGACAGTAAACTCCATGGGTAAAATGTCATTAGGGTGCATCGGATTTATGATTCCCATACAAACTTGAAACGGATATGTCCCTGAGGGGCCTTTTTAATTTAAAGAAATAGTTTTCTCAGCATTAGGTCCAATGAATCAAATGTAGGACACTAACATTTAGAGGAATTGTATTCGTATCATATTATTTTTACAGACAATGAACATTAAGTTACATATTTAGATAAAAAAAAATTCTGCATATGTATATATATATTTAACTTGATTCATTATCTACTTTCCATTGAATCTTTATTTGCTGAAATTTATTTAGAGAACAGTAATTAAAAAAAACAATTTTCTCTTCACTAATATTATTATTTATTGTTTTACTAAAATAAATGCAGATTAGGGGGTACAGCCTTGTTTTAAATGTGGAATTGGAGCAATATACTATATGAATTGGCAATTATATAGTTTAATTAATTCAAATAATTAAATAAAGTTCATGAAATGTTATAAATTTTAAGATTTTATTAAATTTACATTTAAAAAAATCTATAAATTGCTCATAAGAACAGTTTTTTGTTTCACTTCTACAACTGATTAGATCATAAAGCCCATTTTTTGTTATGTAAACTACATTCTCATGTATTTTTGTTTTGTTTTCAGAAATTTAAATTACACTAAAATCATCAAAATAAGCAATTATTGTTAGTAAAATACTCTTAAAAGTAATTTCAGTTAAAATCCATCTTAATATAGCATTATTTGTTTTGTTTATCAAAAAGTATATTTGATTTAATATAACTAAACATAGTTTACTTGTTATAGTGATTAGAAATTAATTTCGATTTCAAATTCGAAACGGAAACAATCCACAATCCCAAAGATGCCAGAAATAGTTTGAAACTATTCTTAAATTCATTTTCAACTATTTAAACTTATAATTTAATCTTTGTTTATCATTTAAACTTATTTTAAACTATTTGCAAATTTTGTTTCATAAGTCCTTTTTTACCTAATATAACCTTTTTGCCTTTTTAGTAACCTTTTTTGCAGTTTCAGTCTTGATTTCACATATAGAGAACAGATTACAATAATTTATTGGATATGGTTATTTATGAACTTCACAAAACTTTAAATATTTAATTATGCTTAGTTATTATTATTAATTAACCAACACCCACTTCCGAAAACAGTATAATTCTCTTTATTATTACGAGGATACAATATTATATGCTTTTCTAAAAAGAAAAATAATCCTTTTAATTTTTTTCAAGTATAAAAAAAGTAATCAGCTAAGTATTAACTGCGAGAGAACAAATTATTTCAAAGAATATATTGAATTCTTTTATTTCATGAAAATCTTATCTAGGAAACTATATAGTAAAACCCGTACAAAATGTATAATTTCTTATAAATATCAGGGAAATTATTTGCTTAATACTCTGACAAAATCTGAAAATATTCATTCTCGTAATATTTATGGAATATTCTATGAAGATTATTTTATCACTTTAAATTTGTGTGTATTTTAATCTACGAAACTACTCTAAAGCTTACTTTATGTACTTAACCGGTACAAAAGAAAATTCACGGGCAAATTAATCAAAAACTAAAATATCATGCTTTTTCATAATTAATATGATAATTTCCATAATAAGTTTATTAATATCAATCAATGTATTAAATTATTATCGCATTATGAAAAAAATTAACTCTAAACAGGGTAAATACTGATAATCTTTACGGTTTTGACGAAATTAGAAGACAATATGCTGTTTTAAACACTTGACAATAGGTTATTAAATTGATATTTATTGGATCACAGAATAACCAGTTTTTTATACTATGAGAAACAATTAGGGTAAGATAAAGAAAATAGGTTTTTAAAGAGATTAAAGGATTTGGGAAAGAAAATGTTATCTTTCATCCACACATGTCTCAGGAAACTGTTTGGGGATTTACACGCGAGTGAAAAAAAAAAAAACAAAATTAAAATTTTCTCGCACGCCTCTTTAGGTTCAAATTGTGAGAAAGACATGATTGAAGCTTAATAGTAAGTAATAATAAGTCTTTAACATGTCGTGTATTTTTTTAAAAAATCAGTGAAAACCTAATTAACTTCTGTTATTGGAACGCGGCAACTTCTGACCTGACACACGTTACCAGAAGAGATTAGTTTTGTAAAATAAATTGAAAAATGTTACTTTCTACACCTAAAGGAAAGTTAAGTAGATTGGTGTGGGAGTATGACAGATTCCATCTGGAAAGTTATTTTGGAGCTTTATTAAACTAATAAACGTCATTAGGTGTAATGGAATAAGTATGTCTGAAATGTCCCATCACAAACTTCTAAAAAGGGTTTTAAATTTTAATAATTATTTTTCTTTATTCCTTTAATATGACGTTTCATGCAGTAAAGGACAACTAAACAGCAATAACTTTCATTTTTAAAATATTTTATGTCACTGGTATTTATAAATTTTTTGTCAATGTACCCCTTGGCTATAACCTTTTTTTCCGACGTATTTCCAAAATACTGTGCTACCAAATAATGATTTTAATTATTTGGTAGCACGGTATTTTGCTTTTTTCTTTTTCTGCGTTGAATTATTACATAAGTAGATAAAATCTTCTGAGCCCTTCACAATTTATTTGTATTTTATAAGTAGGAATCTCATAAAGTGAAAATAACCATTTTAAAGTTTTTTTTTTTTTTTTTTTTTTTTTTTTTTTTTTTTTTTTTTTTTTTTTCTTTCCTGTTGTATTACCGGTTATAAGCATGGGAAAATAAATGTCTGAAGTCAATTTCGAAATTATCAAACAATGATTATTTTTCTCAGTATGATAAAACTCCTTTTTATTGGTGAAAATAAATGTATTACAGTTCTGATACTTTAATTATCAAGCACAACTACTTTTCTAACAAGTATCTCCAATAGTACTTAATAAGATATTTACAATAGAATAGTAGAATTTTTTTGCATTTGGAAAGTTGGATATTATTCCAATTACTGTTCCTATGTAACTGAATTACAGAGCTCTGCATTGAAGGAAATTGTTCGAATCTATTCATCAAAAATTATATTTTACTACATAATTAATTTTTGATCATGTGTTTTATTCAAAGTCGAAAATTCCTATTCGAATATGTACCTCAAAATTCCTTCATAACGGAAATTTCAAAACACATACAGACACACTTTTTCCTATATTGCGCTTAAAATATTTATTAATTATAGTATTTATAAGAATATAACACTTCTTTTAATATTAATTTGCATAATTAAATGACTGTAAGTGAACCATTTTTACATGAAAGCGAAGAAGTCTAATGTACCCATTGTATTATTCCTGCCCAATAGAAGTATGAAATTTGTTTAAGATACTTATTTCCATTATATATTTTATTCAAGTTAAATGAAGTCGCAATTAATTGGTGCATTTGAAATTTTAAATTTTTAATCACTCTGATTCATCTTTCTTTACTTTGAGTTATTATATGCAAATAAATATTTCTTTTTCGTTAAATCACCATTTCTACTTCAGTCGATAGAACTAACAAATAATACAAAAGTTAAATATATTATTTAAGAATGAAACTTTTACAATTTGGTCTATATTTATTTATTACCTTATGGGAATATTCTAAGCAGAAATGTAATTAAAATGTATAGAAAGTAGTTACATTGATGAACACCAAACGCATATAACGTTTTAACCAGAGAAAAACGATTATTTGTACTTAAAAAAACAACGAAACTTGAACAAAAAAAAATTTAATAAAATGTTGCAGAATATTTAAGTTTCCTTATTGATTTGATTGATAATATGACACTTGAAAAAAAGTAATCGTGTTAAATACATTTTTAAAAGACTAAATTGCTAGAACTACTCTTAGAACCTTGATACGATTACTTTTGTTATTAAAGTATATAAATCAGTAGCTTGAAACTTATAAATATAATCATACATGTATACATTTCAAAAAATACATCCATAGAAATTGTCTAAAATTTCGCATAGATAGAATTCTAAAAATAGTTGCTGTTATTTGAATACACATAAATCAATAGAATTTCGAACGTTAAATAGTTTTAATTAATCAAATATTTAATCACAAAGAGTATTATTTCTTATATATATATATATATAAGAAACAATTGTTTTTTATACATTTCAACTTTCAACATACTAAGTTTCCAGTAAGAAACAATAAAAAATTTACGAATTAGGATTGAGTAAATTAAATTTTTAATATCTTTTTGTATATCAACATTCAAAATTATTTAAAAATAATATTGTCGAAATTCAGCAACTTAGGGTAAACAACTTATGAACAAGTATATATCTTCTTATGTTGCATCAGAAGAAACTTTTCTAAGTAAACACCACTTTAAACTTCGTACATCATAAAATATCACCACTCGTCAAATGTTCTTCTTAAAATTTGTTACAACGTAGGTAAACAATTTAAAGTTTTAAGAGAACTTTTTTCTGCACCAAACTTAAACCGATTATGAAGAAGAATACAGGAAACGATGTCACAGACTCCTCAAAATGCATTTCCTTTCCTCAACACATAATTTGGCGCAACTTTTAGGCGACGCTCTGACAAACACTGTCTCGTCGCCCGATACGTAATAAAAATCTGAAACTAAGCGACAAGATGCCTTATGCAGTAAAAATATTGCTGTCAACCAAAAAACGAGGGAACGGCTTGCCTACTTCTCATAGAGATTCAGTAACTGATGCATTATTAGCTAATATCGACTTACGTTTCAAAGCTTTTAGAGGATTATTTTTCTTGACTCAAGCTCATTTTGAACGTAAACGATAAAAGAATAAAGAGCTAATTGCCTGATGATTGATTGAATGTGAGTAACCAAGTAGCAAAATGATGAAAATAATTTTGTTTACATATTACCAATTTTCCATAAACCTTAAGTAAAACTGACTGACACTTACTTTAAATTTAGTTACGCATGTTGAATATTAAAATGTTATGCGTAATCATTGTATTTACTGTAAGGTCTTAGTAAATTTATCTACATTTTAATATCAGAAAAACGTTTTAGCTTTGTTTTTTTTATTTATAATTATAAAACGTTTAACTAACTTTTCATAAGATTTTAAATCAATATGCTGTCACAAATTTAGCTGTTAATTTTCAAAAAATTATAAAAATTAAGAATATCAATTCCTTCGAATGTGCTTAGCATAAATATAAATTTATTAATAACTGTTGTCAAAATGCTGAAGAAAAATGCAGAACATTTAACTGCCGTGTAATTATTTTTATTTTTAACACCGTTCAGCAAGCCCGTTTAATAGAGTATTTTCTATCATATCTCAACAGTAAAACATTTAAATAAATGGGTTTTTTTTTTAATTCCATAGAATTCGAATCTAAATCAAAATCATAAAATTTAATTTTATAACTGATCTATTAATATGAGCTCCAACAGGTTGTGACAAATGGTGTGCAACTATTTCCTAATGGATCTATTTGATTAGATATTCACTTCACGAAATGAAACTGATCGTTGTATTGTCCTTCTGCTTTATTGATTGCTCCATATAAATGTTGTGATGTAAAATATTACCAAAATCTTTGGTTGAATTTATAATTATTCTCGCATATATATAAAACTCTAGCTTTTTAATACATATAGCGTTCTGTGCAGATGAAAAAGAAAGCAGTATTACTTAATTATTAAAGGATATCGATTTGGGGGGGTTTTCATTCATAATTTTGGGCATGCTATTTCAAATTTTTTTTTATTTCCTGAATGTCACATAAAAATCTAATATCTTGATGTAACAGTACAAAGTTATTGATATGATGATATTGAGATTCATTCCTTTGAATTATTTTTTTAAGATTAAAGCGAAACTAAATGCATGCAAGTAAAACATTATGATATACTTGTATGCTGTTTTCAGCTTTAAAACAGTGAACTAATTACAAAAATAAATAAATTTTATATTATTTTATTTTATTAAATGATATCAATATTTTTTTAATTAATTTTAACTAACATTTTGTATATTTCATTACATACTATAAAGAGTATAAAGAATTGAAAATAGTTAATATATACTCGTAAGTTTTTATTTTTAAATGAGTGACATATTTTATTATTAATAACAAAATTCACTAATTATTTTATTTCTTTCGCAACATTCAAAGAATATTTAAATTCTATTCTTTTTTTAAAAAAAATATCGTATTTAGACCCTTCCTTTTGATAATTTATGGTATAAAATAGTTATAAATATGTAATTTAGTATTCTAACGATTTCAATACAGTCCAAACATTAAAAAATATGCAAATGAACAATCACACATTAGTGCCCATAAATATAATATTTAAGATTATATTTGAAGTGACTATAGGTTACTGTCATTAAATATTTAAAATGGATGCTCTGTTCTAACGATCATAAGATTATATTACGTTTACTAAATGTTATTTCAATAAAATTCTCGATAATAATTAGACGGGTAAACCTTTCTAGAAGCTGATATAAATATAATAGTATTTGCGATAAGACTAATTCAATTTAAAACTTTTTCTTCGAATGAGGTTTCATAATAATCCATGTACATTCCGAAAATCTAATTTAAAACTAATTGTAGTGACAGAACTTATAACAACACGAGTTCTCTACTCTCATTGTTAGTTCCATTTTTAGTTAGAAATCATTAATTAAAAAGTCAAGCAATTAAGGAAAAGAAATTGCTGTTATTTGGATCTTTGATTTTTCAGAATTCAACACAAAAACTATTACATCTATAGATCAGGCCTCTACATGAATTCGAACCGAAAGATTAATACAGGATTATTCAAAATGAATCATCCGATTTCAAAATTCCATATTTTTAAGAATAAACAACATAGAATGATAAGTATTACATAAATACAAAGCAAAATTATAGAAGTTTTATATTGTGAAAAACAAATGGCCCTCGTGTGTTCTTCGTACAGCTATTTCCCGAAAGCTATTTTAGAAGCTTTCATGGAGCTACCTTGCACTTGGATAGGTCGTATTGGACTAAAGGACTTGATAATATACAGTTCGCCGCCTAAGTCGCCTAATATGGCTCATGCGGTTTCTTCCGTTAGGGGGTTTGTAAAAGGTAAAAAGTACCTTCACATTTATTTGAACTTAAAACAACGGATTTCTGCTGCTGTACAATCAGTTACCATTGACACTTAAGAACGTATTTGGTTAGAATTTATATTCCGAATTGATATTATGCGTGTAACTAAATAAAGTTATATCGAATACTTGTAAAAACACTTCTATATTTACCCCTTTGCATTCCTGCATTACTTATCATTCGGTACCATTTATTCATGAAAATATAACATTTTGAAATCAGATGATTCCTTTTGAATAACCCTACTTGTATTATAAATTATTTTAAATCTGACAGTTCGTAACCAGATCCGAGTCTGCACCAAATTTTTACCCTAGATCCTTTTACACTTCCATAAGTAGAGGATTATTCCATTCTAGTATCGAATTATGTAACCATTTTTTCTAATAAACGTATGTCTATCTATGATTATTTTCTTTCCAGTCTATCACTCTTACCACCAACCTTTTTATTAAACTCTTCTCTGCCTATAAATGCTATTACGTCCATCTTATTCACTGCACCTCAATTCTTCTATTTCAATTCACATAAGTCATAGTTTATTGAATAGAAGAAGTTCTGAAATCAAATGACATCGCATGTCCAATTGTTCAAGTCCCCAAGTGTTAGATGAATGGAAATATGTGAAACAAACCGTTACAATCCTTACCCGTAATTGAAATGTGGTTTATCGGGGGATATAAACAATTCATCACGAAATTGCATTAAAATTTTGGAAATCCTGGAAAATGACAAAATAACAAATTGCGATTCATGTTGGAAAATAATCCACATTTAACAAGTCGAGAAATTGCAGAAGAGTTTGGAATTAATCATACAACTGTTGGAGATCACATTAAATCTCTTGGGTTTGTGTTAAAGCAAAGTGTTTGGGTTCCACATGAATTAATGGAAAAGAATTTGTCTGATCGTGTAAGAATGTGTTCATCACATCAGATTAGACACAATGTGGAACCGTTTTTGGACAAGCTGGTTACTGGAGATGAAAAGTGGATTCTTTACGAGAATATTAAGAGAAAAAAATCTTACTGCAAACCAGGAATATCATCAGCAACAGTTCCAAAACCAAGTATCCATCAAAGAAAAGTACTGCTTTGTTTGTGGTGGGACAGGAAAGGTCCAGTGTACTACGAGTTGCTGAAACAGGGGGAAACCATTACCGCGGATCTGTACTGCAATCAGTTGGATAAATTGAATGCAGCTATCAAAGAAAAAATGCCAGCATTAGTGTCCAGAAAAGGAATAGTGTTCCACCACGATAATGCTCGACCGCATACTGCATTGGTGACACAACAAAAACTGAATGCGTTAGAATGGGAAGTCCTTAGTCACACACCGTATTCACCTGACATTGCACCATCTGATTATTACCTGTTCAGATCTCTGCAAAAATATCTAAAGGGAAAAAAATTCAAGTCTTTTGAAAATGTTTCTAAGGCAGTTGCTGACTATTTTAACTCCAAGGACGAGAACTTCTACAAAACAGGAATTCACAGGTTACCTGAAAGATGGCAACAGGTTGTAACAAACAACGGGGCATATATAATTGATTAATATTAAACACATATTTTTATTAATGAATTCAAATATTTTCTTTAAAATACGACAGAACTTTCCCTCCAACCCAATATATTGATACTTATGAAACATACGTCCAATCTGGGCATACAAACTCTCTAAAATATTTGCACCTCATTGCTGCGTTAATAATCGCGTTCTCTAATTATGACAAGTAATTGACCAGATAACACATACATTTATAACTATATGCATTCATTATGTCCTCAACAATATCCAAATTGTTTGTAACCACATGTTGATATTCCTCATTCATATACTCTTTGTAAAAATTACGCATACAAATATCATTGTTTTAAATCTATAATATTATTGTAATTAAAAAGAATTTAGCCCGTTTTTATTACATTTAAAAGATTTAATGTAGAGTTTTTTGGGAATAATTTCTTATACTAATTAAGATGGTTATTAAAATTAATTTCATCAAAGATTTTGTCATATGTAATACAAGTAATATAATTCTTTTTTGCATCTCGAAATTATGATTTTTCTTATTGTATTTATGCACCAAAGAGGAAATTATATCCTTAATCAAACGAATACACATACTATCAAATTTATTATAATACAATAAATTGTCTTAAACTAAACAAAACTCTCTTTTTAATGCAAAATAAAAAGTACTTAATACTAATATTAAAATCTTTCTAAAAATTATTATTAAGCTCGAATTATTTTTTATTCTATCTTCATTTTTCATAATTCTTCTCCTACCTTTTATATTCCTTTCCTTTCTAATAAATCTCTTAAAATTAACTTCATCATTGGATCAACAATAGGCCCTGGACTTTCTCAGAATTCCATTCCATGTCATTCTGTTCTGACTAAATTTTTTCTATTAGTCACCTTAATAGTTTTCAAATATTTTTCAATGAAGTCAATCCAACTAAATTTTGGTCTCTCTCTCTCTCTCTCTTTTTCCAGTACCAAATGGTTTAGCCAAGAATATCCTTTTAGTAACTCGATTGTCTTCCACTCTTCTTAAGTGTTCTGTCCATTTAATCCTCTGTATTACTATAAATTTAATAATATCTGGCTCTTTAACTAGTTTATAAATTTTCAAGTTGGTTCTTCGTCTCCAAAAATTATCACATTTCATTCCATCAAATATTCTTTTTAAAATTCCTCTCTCAAAAAACAACAGGAGTCCCTTTACCTTTCTCAGTCATTAAACATGTTTTAGTAGGTTGCATGAGAAGGATCTAATGAAAGTTTTGTAAATTAGTAGTTTGTTTTTCTGCTAATGAAATTAGATTTTGAATGTTTTTGTAGTAAAAAAAAAAACAGCTGCAAACATATTTGACTCTGTTGCGAACATCTGGCGTTATGTCGTTCAGTATAGTCGTTTCAGAGCTTAAGTATTTGAAACTATTGACAGTTTCAAACATGTATTCTCCTATTTCAAAATAAGGATTATTATAACTGGTACGTAGTGAAGATTATTATTACAGTGCCTAGCCCTGTTGGGCTTTAAACTCTCATCTGAGTTAAACTTGATAACTTCCAAGTGCTAATGACAATTAGGTGGATGCTTGCGATAAAAAAAATAAGTGACTATCGAAAAATTTAAAATTTAAAATTAAATAGAAGTGACCATTTCAAAGTGTCCAACCAGGAGGCAGGAGCTCAGTGCGGACGATTGTATGAGTGATGATTCCAATGCCATCAGCAAATTCAAATTCTACACAGATTTTTAAAAAAAATTTCATCTAGTGTTAGTATTATTATCATATATATTCTTTTGAAAAGCGTGCTTGAATAGAAGACAAGCTAGGGCATCTTCCTGTCTGAGGCCATTTAAAATGACGATAGGTTCTGAGAGGTTGTTCTGAATTTTGACTCTTAATTTAGTTTACTTAAAGTAATAGTGATAGGCCTGATCAGTTTTTCAATATGTTAAACTCTCTCGTTTACTTTGTAATTAATTTCCTATTTACTGAGTCATAAGCTGTTTTAAAATCTATAAATAAATAATGGGCATTAAAATCAATTTTTTTTTTGTCTTTTCCATGAGTTGTCTTAAGTTAAAGATCTGTTCCGTTGTCGATCTTTCTTTATGGAATCCTCATTAGTAACCCCCAATGAGATTTTCAATATAGGCAAATAACCTATATAATATGTTGAAGGATAATTTAAATTAGGTGCAGAGCAGGCTAATACTTCTATAATTTGAGCACTCTAAGACATCTCCTTTTCTATGTATGAGGTGTGTGATGCCCATCCTTATTCCTCAACTCGATAAGGAGAAAGATTTCCTCAACATTTTAATATGCAGCATTTTTGTGTGAGTTCAGAGAGACAAGAATTCGATCCTGGATATTTGTGGTTTTTAATTTTGTTAATCCCATCTTTAACTTCTAATAAGGATGGCTGAGGAATAAACTCGTTGTTTGTACCAGGAATTGGATTGACCAAAGTCTTTTCGTAAGTACTACCATTCAACAAATCAATTAAATACTCATTCCATCAGTAAAGAACCTTCTTCTAAACTTTTAAAACTATTTTTCTTTGTCTCTACATACAATTAATCTAGGTTTTAAAAAAAATTTCGAATTCTTATTTCACGAATTATTTAAAGTTACTTTTCTTAATTTCTACATGCAGTTACCCTTAGCTTAAAAACCTTTTTACAGATACCTATTTCAAGAGAGAAAGCTCTTCTTTCGTTAGATAATCTCATATATTCAACATTTTTTAGCCGATCGTCGTAAAAAGGTTTTTTTTTTAAAAAAAAAAATTGATGAATTCTCTTTTCATGTTTCCAGGCCTTCTTTTAATACTCTACAAATCTTCTTCAATGCCGCTTGTATAGCATATTATTATATGACAATACTTTTGCCTGTGATGAAAACATACATTCTTCGTCAATCCATTTAGTTGTATCAATGTTTCCCCGTATCCAGAACTCCATTTAGTTTCCACATTTGATATTTCGATGAAGTTTTTCCAATTTTAACTCCTCATTAAACTGGAGGCTTCGCCTAATTGTTTCATATTTTAATCTTTCACAATCAACTCTTCTCTGATTCATCCTCTTTATCTTCCGAGCGTTTGAAATTTTAATTTTGAGCTTAGCAATAACTAAGTAGTGATCGGAATCACGGGTTGCACCTTGATAAGCTCAAACTTCTCTTCTACAAACTTTTTAATCATCGACCCCACCCCAAAAAAAAATTAAAATCCTCTTAATAACCCCCTATATAAAAATGACAACAAAAGAAAAAAACTTATCTATTTCGTAAATAAATTAAATAATTTTGAAATAGTTCAGGTTTTTTCCCTTCTCTTTTGATTTTGACAAATCAATTTTTTATATAAATCAATGAGAAGGAGGTGCTTCATGACTCTTGGCTAGATTAGCAATATTTGGTTCAAAATTTGTTAATTTCAGTCTTACTTCACCTCAGAGCTCCATATTCCATTTATTTCTCTTTTTTTGTTAAAATAGAATCAACTTGACAGAATCCAAGTTCAACCATACATGAGCTTGGGAATACAATTCAAAAGGGAAATGCTGAGTTACAAGTTATGGATATTTTTGAGTAATATTTATATTCGTACAAAATTTACTCACAGTTAAATTATTAAAAAACATCTTTGCTTCAAGGTCAACTAATAATTCAATGACTTCATCTTGCAAATGATTGCCATTATTTTCAACTTGAGCAGAAAGTGGCATGATAGTCCATTCTGAGATATCTATATTTTTAAAATCTCCAAAGCGTAATTTAAATTCATCGCTTAATTTTTGGAGATGATTTGTATGTATTTCTAACTGTACGTCGGTTATATTCAAATGTCATAAATTTCAAAAGCAATGAAAATCTTCACGTAACAGTGAATACATAAATAAGTTTAGTTTATTTTGAAACCTAAAAAGAATTGTTCGTAATTAATACAGTTTCAAATTTCGTATGAATAAGGTACTTTTCTGGAGCAGTTCCATACATATTCCTATTTTAGAGACATTATATTTAATTATATTATACGAAATGATAATATAGTATCAAATTCTATTCTAAAAAATAATTGTAAGAAATTTCTCACCAACTATATAAAGACAACTTATTTTTAAAGAGTATTTTCTACATTCCCTTTTCTTTCTGACTTAGTTTCTTTGCTCCATCTAGGCTTCACTTGTGATCAATGATAATTGCCTGTGATTTTTTCCAAATGTTGTAAATTAAATTTTCATTAAGAAAATTGCTTGTATATCGCCAATTGATTGACTCCATCTCCTTTGCGTTTGATTTTTTTTTTTATTTTTTTTGTCCTCATTCGAAAATGCTTTCCTTTTTAAGAAATTTCATTTTTTTTTTTCAGGATCCCGCTGAGAGGGAAAACTATTTGTTTATTTCGAATCACTTATATGGATATAAAAACAGCGGCTTTAGATAGAAAAGAGGAAGAAGCAACCGATGCCCCTGTTATCCGTTCTATCAGTGCTCTGATTTTTCAAGAAGTGTTTTAAAGAGTAAAGGACAATCGGGTTCTTATAAACGGCGGAGATAATAAAGAGAGTGAAATTTGAGATTGAATTTTGGAATTCTGTCTACCGGGTATACGTAAAATTATCTTTCAAAAGCTGAAAAGGAAATCTGTGAAAGGGAAATTTTAGTTCATTATAAGCTGACTTTCATTATCTCAGGAGTTCACTTTCAGCATTTAAAATAAAATTAGTTAAATAGGAGTTCAGTTGGGATCCCTGAAAACGCTGTATCCAGGGTTCGCTATAACGAAGATCAAAGGTATATATAAACCTATTTTATTTTTTAAAAAATAGCTATTATCTACAATATATATTTATATTTTTATGGTTAAAAATATTCGATTTATGTTATTTTTTTAAAAAAGGCTTTAGTATTAGTATTAGTAAAAGTAGCTAGTTTAGTATTAGTAGTAAGAAAAGTTACTTAGCCCACTAGATGACGTAAAACTTATCATATCAGTTTTTAAGTTATGAATTTTATTTTAATTTTAAATTTATTTAGAAGTACGTTTTTATTGCATTAAAATTTTTAAGAAATTTTGAGATATATGTTTAAGATTTATTTTTTTTATGTTATTCATTGTTGTTAAAATTAATTGAGTAATTTAATTAAATATAATCTTTGCTTCACAAAATCAATCAGTCAATCAAAAGTAGTTTAGTGGTAAAAAGTATTCCGGTGCATTTGGATGTGCTGTTTAAAGAGATCATAGGACTTGAGACAGGTAAGAAATTAACATCTATTTAAGTAGTGTCTATTTAATAAAGTGTATAAATATGTATAGATTATTTTTAAATAATTAATTTAATATTGTTAAAAGGAACTTTGTTTCCTTTGTTTGCACTTTCTTTTATTTTTGATGATGAATTACTTTTTAGAATAGGCATTTTTGCTTGTATTTTGTTTTTTAAAATTTTCTTATGTAGTAATTTATTGAATGTGGTGGTTACTACCATAATGCTATTATTAATAAGTATATTTTAGTCAACGCCTAAGAATGCATTTTTAATTGCTTTATCTGCTTTTTTTGTATTCTGTTTTTTTTTGTATGTTTGTAATTTTTTTCTCGATTTAAACCTTATAAATCTTTGATTTGCTCTTGTCTATTACGACCGTTGTAATAACTGAAAACTTATAACTACATGTTTTATCTTTACATATTAAATGTTGTTGTTACATATGACTCAAAAGGAACTCAATCCATAAACATTTGGCCACTCGCACAAACATCAAAAATGAATTACAAATACACCTAAAATACAAACTAAAAAAAGCATCATTAAAAAAACAAAATTCAAACATCAGATCATCTACAAAATCATTATTAAAAAGAATAAATTCAAAAATTAAAACATCTATAAAAACTCTAAAAAGTCCTTGAGGGGAAGCATTCAAATGTTCAGGACATACGATCCCCTGCGCACCTATAAAGTAGGCATAAATCACCTCTTATAATATGATAAGGCAAGAGCAAACGAGTAAGTGTTTCCTATTCATAGTATCTGCAGATAGGACATAAACTATTGGTTAATGCGCCTATTCTCTTTGGATGTTCTGCTAGGCAGTCATGTATAGTTTTTAATATAAAATTAGCCACTGCCTCTTTACGTGATCTATGACTGAATTCTTTCGAATCATTTGCATTATTTTCCCAAGATTCATCTCTGGATTTATTAGACAGATCCATGTTGTATTTTATCAT
The DNA here is from genome assembly GCA_019974015.1 of Nephila pilipes. NCBI lineage: Eukaryota > Metazoa > Arthropoda > Arachnida > Araneae > Nephilidae > Nephila > Nephila pilipes. Next base: position 471,889 of record BMAW01019136.1, read on the forward strand.
GATTTTTTCGCGTATACATCTTCAAAGGGAATCCAATTAAATAGTAATCTCTTCTGTATGAAATTTTGTGCCTCTCTTAGCCAGTAGGTCCACTCTTTCGTTACCATCTTTGTCCACATGTGATAATATCCGTTGTAATTCTACAATTTTGCCATTCATAATTAGTTCCCATGTAATTTGTTTTATTTTATTCACGATTAAAGATTCTGAGAGGTGCTGGAGTGCAGTTGTCTCTATGGCTGTTCTAGAGTCGTATTTACCCACTGGGACATATTGTGAAAACAATCTGCTGCGCACACCTGCTCCCACCGTATCATTCATTTTAGATCCAACAGCATAGATTCGGATCCATTCTGGCTCAGGATAATTATTGTCCAACAATGACAAGGCATTTATTTTCAAAAAAATATCCAGTGTGACTTTTTTTTCTATTTCCATCCAAATTTAAATTGCAAAATACTTTCAAAAAATTCAACAGGTTAGCTAGTATGTTAGAATTTTCAATAGCAACATTTAGATCTGGGTCCCTCAAAATCCCCTCACAAACCTCCACAGGGGAAGTCTGGGTTTTAAGAAGGCTCTTTTGCCAGTCATTCATCCAGTTTGCTCGCTGGGAAGCTTTCATCCTAACGAAAGTAATAACCGTTTGTTTTTATATCTCAACAGAAAAGGGAGGGCTTGACGTATAGGGCTAAAGAGCTGCTATCGGAGTTGACAAGACTGCTCCTGTGATTAAACGAAGGGCCTTGTTCTGAGTTTTCTCCAAGATATCCACCGTATTTTGTAGGGGCGAAATCAATGCTTCAATGCCATTTTTAAGAATTAGTTTTATATAAGTATTGTATATAAGGTTTAGAGTATCCTGGTTGCACCCCATTTTGCACCAGTAAGTTTTTTTTTAACTAAGCAATCTTTTTTCAGCTCTAGTCTCAGTGTGTCTGATATGTTTCGAAAAATTTAATTTTCTACCCATTGTAACTCAGTTATTGTAACTCAGGTATTTTTATCAGGTAGTCCAATAAGGTGTTTTGGAGCCACAAATATACAAATCAAAATCTACCAAGGCATGTCTCAAAATAAAAAAACTTATATGTAGTCTTAGATTTGTTGATGATCATATGATTATTCATAGACCATACTTGGAGTACTTCCAAAGCTACCTTACCTTTACCCTAATTTTTACCTTATTTTCTTTACATCATGGTAAAAAAATCTCTACGCAAGCAGAAGAAACAAGGAAAGCGAAAAGTAAATAGGAACTATTAAATCTACAATGCCCACCAAAAGTACATTCATTCAAATCAGTGGCAATTTGCATCTCTAAATGCTTTAAGTTTTTAAAGAATTTTTTTTATTTAATGAAAAAAATTGTAAAGTAAGTTTTAATTTTAATTTAAGCGTTTTTTTATTAAAGGGCTTATGATTTTGTTTCAAAAATTCAGTTGTCTCCATTTCCCAATAAATTTAATTAATCCTAAACATAAGGACATTACTTAAATTCATATAAGCTAAATGAATATTCTTTGTCCAAAAATTCATTGTACTTTGCATTTAATTTAATAATAATTTCATAAATTCAAAAAAAATTATAATGCTATTGAAAATTATGAATACTATTTCAATTCCTTATTTAAACCTTTGAATATCTGAAATATGAATTCAATTAACGCATTCTGCTAGAACAGTGAAATTTTCGAGTAACAACGAAAAGTGCTTGGATCGATATGCAATCCTAAGTGCTAGTAGATACTGAGAATCTAAAAACGTAAGCCAGAAGGAGTGAAACCTCCTACTTGTCTTTTAAATCTTACTTAGGTGTTTAACAATCAACAACTTAAATAATTTTTGTCAAAACTCTGAGCCAACGTTGAATAACTCATTAATGTGTAATTAGTGTACTGAATTCTTTACAATCATTAATTAAAAATTTGAATGTAGTCAACATTTTCATTAGAAAGGGTTTTTAATTTCATCAAAAATAATAAATATTTAAACTACTAAGTATTAAACGACGTAACCCATTAAGTTTCTATTTATAAATACTTATATAAATAATGCGAAATAAATGTTAAACATTCGAAGTTGAGAGTAATTACTCCTGAGAATTTAAAAGAAAATGTATTTTAGTATTTCCTTCTATTAGCACTTGTTCTATATTTTCCTTCATTTAGGTTTTCTATATCATCCATCTAAAGGAATCTAAATCAAGATAAAAAAAAATTACATAAATTTGAATAATTACTAGCAATTCAAAACTAAAGAAAAACATTTGTAATTCAGACGATAATAAATTAGAAACCATTAAGGAATAAGGAAAAGGCATTAAAATCAATGTTGATTTGCATTTAAAATAAATGATCTTAAAGAGCTCCTTTAAATTTAATAATGGATTCAAGTACTTAATTTGTCAGATGGTTTTTTCTTTTGCTTAAATTTAATCGGTCGTTGTTTTCAAAATACACTACTAGGAAATCATTTTTTCGTGAGACGCTTATTTTAAATTTTATATTTATAATAAACAGAACACTAGAGAAAAAGGGAAATAAGAAAAACATAATCAAGTTACTACGAAGTAATTTATTTATTTTTTTAAAAGAAGTAATTTAATCAAAAGTTTTTTTTATTCCATTTTCTGAAGTAATTAATGAATGGTTTAAAAAGTAACAAAATTTTAATTTAAGAGAAATCTTATTTTAACTATGTTTTTTTGTTTGTATGTGTGTGTGTGCATTTTATTTGTTTCCATAAAATATATCTCATAGAAATATATTGCAATTATAAAATACTTTAAATAGTGGCTTTCAATTCAAGTATACTTTCTGCAAATGAAATAATTTATTAAGTAACATAAAATACATTTTAACACTCATCAAAAAAATAATTTACTTATGCTTAGGTTCTAGAATGGTTTTTAAAATGAAGATGATATTTTCATTTTATTTTGATTTCTTAACATAGATATTGATTTTTCAATTGCCCATTTTCTAAAATCTTAATTTTTTTTTATTTTGCGAGAGGAAGGAAAGTTTATTATGTTTCATTGCACTACGGAGAACCATCATTATATGATAAGTATAAACAGATTTTGTTTGGAATTATGATGAAGTTTGTTTTGTTTTTACTTATTTGATTCTATGTTACATTTTATATACAAAACCAGTGCTGTGCTCAATAATTCAAATAGATACGAATAAATTAATCATGTTTTCCCAATTGATTCTGAGAGCAGAATTAGATTGTATATATATATGTATATATGCATATATGTGTGTGTGTGTGTGTGTGTAGTACCAAATTACCTTTAATTAATAATCTAAAAGTAATTTATTAACTTAATATCCATCAAAGTTTAATTTATTTAATTAATTTGAATTAATTTAACTAACAAATAAACTGAATCGTATTTATTTACAAACTGGTGACAATTTAACCCTTTTCAGAAATACATTCTCCAATATAAAATCCTATGTATGCTAAAAGGATAGTTTCCCTCAACGATTAAATGACTAAAATTATACGTACAACTTGAGCAGAAAAATATTCTATAATTTTTCTAGGACTCCTTGCTGCACAGTTTATGTGCTGTAGTATATATATTTATCTATATATTTGTAACTAATATTGAAACTGCAATATTTTATTGATCCATTTGTCTATTAAGCATATTACTTATTAGAACCTTTCATCGATCACCTTTTTGTTGATATTTCAGTTCAAAGTTGTTGAATCTTATTTAAAATAATAATAAAGCTTGTAATAATAATAATATAATGTAATATTATGAGCGTAGATTTTAAGCTAACCTTAAACATCAGCATATAAAATAATTTATTCGAATTTTATTATAACTAATAAGCAAGTAAACTATTTTGTTGATGTATCAGCGGTATATATAATAAAATAATGCAGATTAAAAGACTGAAAATTTTAATTCTTTCAAGGAGTAATATTTGATTACCGAAAAGATCATAAGCTCCTCTCTTGTTTCTAACTAAAGGTTTAATTTATTTCCATAGTGAATAGCTACGAAGGGGAATAAATTTCTTAGGACAAACACTTCTCCTTCAATTTCTTCAATGAAACCTATAGAAATAGATATCTCATTTCGATTGCTAGAAAGTATAAAAGTTCTTAAGATCGGCATAAGCAATTTAAGAGCACAAATAACATACCTACCATAAAACAATCAATATCCAAGACTCGGCCAGAAATCAAAAACTCTGATTTCCAGATATTTGGAATTCTCACTCTGACATCGAAATTAAATCCAAAATTCCAATAAACAAAAACTGTCTGGAATTGCACAACTGTGAAAGATTTAAGTAATTCTAGTATTTATATGTACTTACTTTAAACGAAATCCATTAACTACATTTTAGAAACAATTTATTGGTTACTTCCTACTATTACATTTAGATTTATTGAATTCGAAAATTAAAGTTTATTGAATTGTTTAATAATTTTGAACAAGAATTCATATTTTTATCAGTATTGTTACATAAAACAGAATAAAACAAATGATGTCTGTTCCTGTTCACTCTGAAATATGAAATTTTTATAGTAGAAGTAATGCACTTTGTACTAATTATAAATCTTACTTCCTGTAAAAAAAATGTATTTAATTGTTTCAAATATTGATTAATACATTTTTCAATGCAATATTTTATTCCGCAATAATATCTTATTTGAATCACAAAGAAATATTGTGTCATTTTAGATAATCCAAAGCATAAAAAACAATTTTGAAAACTCAAATTATTTCTTAATTTATATCATAAAAACACTTATTTTTAAATCAGTTCAAAGTAAAATTTTCTAAAAACACTTATTGTAAATGCGATTGCAAAATGACATTTTGACAGTACGCTTTTACTGTACTGTAAATTTTCTAGTGATATATAACGAAACTGTTTGCTAAGAATTAAGTTACAGCATCAAAACACTAAAGCATACAGTAACATTTGAATACTGTATTACAAACATATTTGAAACCTGAAGATCAAGACATTTTGCTACAAATTTTATGAGTTTCTAATAATGTAGATCGTTATTGATATCAATGAAACCGAAAAACTATGAAGAACAACTTTCAAGTATCTATAGGATCAAAATCTTCACCTTTATTCTCAAAATGTGAAGAAAATGAAAACTTTTCACTTATTTTTATGAGTTGGTTTCGAAAAGCATAATTTGAGAAGATTTCAGTTAGTTACCGTTGCTTCTAAAAGCGTCTTCTTCTCAACTTAATTACTATTTATTTTTAAATTGTTTGCATTTATGAGAGAGTAAAGGAAAGATCTGAGTAAATTTATCCTAATATTGAATTATTACTATTCTTTTGAAAAGAATAAGAGATATATCCAAGAAAATATTCGTATTTGTGAAGCACATGTAATAAAAATTTATTTTAATACTGAGCATTGAAGTAAAAATATTATGTTTAACACGAAAATTCTTAATACGATCTCAAAGTATTAGTTAGCATTTATTAGTATTAATAAAGTATTAGTTAATATTAAACGTATTACTATTTATTTTGTTTATTTGTCTTTATCTTAAATTAGCTTTTTATTCACAGTTAGCTATTATATCTAATTAACAATTATCTTATTAAAAATAAATTGTTTTTAAAAATTATGGTTGGACAGGTAAAAAAAAAATTCAGAAAGTCTTTTTAAAACTATGTTATCAAAAAATTGCATTAATTTTTCTGTTTCTTTTTGTTTTTGATTCTCTTTGTTCTGATATTTTCCTCAATGATTCGTATTAATACTTCAATAATAATTTTTTTTAATATAAATTTATTATAAAAATATATTCAAAGTTTTTTGTTAATAACTATAAAAGGAAAATTCAGACTCAGATACATTATATTTCAATCGGGTTGATGATTTTCTGCACAGTTGATTGGTTTTGAATAAAATTGTCTTAGGATTATGAGAATATATATGTCATCCTCTCCTTCTCTTAGTCATGTCCGGATGACCAGAGAGGCTATTGAATTAGTGTCTCACACTCTTAATATTCACAACTTGTGAGATTTTTGCTGCCGATTTCTATTTAACGTGCAGAAAGCATCTCTCCCCACCTTGTTCCTGATGATGAAAATTCGGGGAATCGGGCTTCAAGCTAAAGTTTATCTTGCACATCTTTGGTCAAGATGCTCAAAACAATAAGCACTCAACTATCACTCTTCCTTTATTGCCCTGTATTTGTTAAGATGGACTACACATAAGATGACAGACAGAATAACGTGAATTGCGTGGCTAATGTGAATGTGCCTAAATGTGAAAATATGTATTTTAAAAAATCTGTTATTAGAATTATTTACTGAGATTTTCTAAAAGCAAAATTTATGTCTCAAAAGCTATTTACTATACATTCTGAAAAATAAAAGATGTAAAAAAAATAACATTCCCATATTCTGTATAGAGATTCTGCCACCCCAAAAGACATCTTTATAAAATCATCAACAGTAATTGTACTTAATTAAAATTAATTAAATTTATTCAAATTATCTCAAAAATAGGAAAACCTGAAGTATAGTGAGTATACATATCTTTTAAAAAAATCAATAAAATAGAATGTTTGATTAACTTTAGAAATTGAAATTGTCTTTTTTTTATGATGAAGAAAGGATATTTTAATTCAAATAAGTGCACAGGATCTTAAAATCTTTAAGATTTTAATTAAAGGAATCAATTTTTTGATAATATTCTCTCATAACATTTTTAAGATAGAATTTTTGATTAGGTGTAACACAGATAATTTCTTTAAATTATATCTTCGAATTAAATTTATTTCATACAAATTCTTTCATGTTATATATTTTAAATAAGATAATGAAATTTATGATTATTGATTAAAGTTTGAGAAAATTTCGCAGTTGTAAGAAATGAGAGAGAAAGACTTAATTATGAATTGTACATTCACATTCTTATTTTCTCATTTTATCTTTTGTTTTAATACTTTTATATTCAATATTTCATGCTATTAAAAATATTATAGATATTCCTTACCCTTATACAATTTCGATTTTAAAAGTATAAAAAAAGCGTAATAATTGCTTTGGATGGAAGAAACTTAGAGCTTTGCATTAAAATTCGGGAAAAAAAGATATTATGCTATTTATACATAATTCATCACTATAGACTTCAAAATTTTATCCGCAGTGACAAGATTGATGCTATTTGGTCACAGCTTTTTTCTCAAAATTTGAATTTATTCCTTGCGGTTTATGTTTGAATGCTTCACAATTCTTTAGCCCTTCGATGAATTTTTTTAACAAAAAGTTCGAAAAGACTCAAAAACTATAGATTCCAATTGGAAGGTTAGGTGATATTTCTTTTAAGGAAAAATTAAGAAAAATTGAACACAGAGTTATTTTCATTCTTTTTTTTTTTTTTTAATTCTGTCAAATTTAACTTTGAAAAAATTATTTTTCATCATTAACGTAAATAAACACAAATAGGAGTGTCTAGTTCTTTTAAACTAATATATTTCTTATTCCAAATTTTTACAATAAGTAATTTATTTGTATTTTGTACAAAATTATTTTCATTAGGATAAAAATTTTATAGAGTACTTTTTTTAAAAAAAATTGATATCTCTTGGAGAGAATAAAGTAACGAAAAGACAAATATTTTTTATCTGTTTTTTCCTTAAATATCAATTTACTAATAAAATTTAAAGTATTCATCTGAAATATATATAATACATAAGAAAACATTAAAAAAATAATTTTTAAAAAAACTTATTTAACAATAAAACTTATTTAACCATATTAAAAATACACGATGTAAATAAAATTTGTGTGATTTTTTTTTCAATAATGCACGTGACGCTATTTTTATGATGAACAATATTGGGAATTGTAAGAAAAATACTATGCATAGCAAATAAAATATAGCAAATGTCAGTTACAAATAAAGTATAGTATCCTTAATAATATCAATTAATTTTAAGCATATTTCATGCAAAGCAGAAATAAAAAAAAACAAAATGTGTAACAGTAAAATGACTTAATTTTAATGTTTTATACAATTTAGACTCTATAACTGATTTATTGCTACCTTATTTATGAATCATGTGTCTATTTTAAAAGTGAGAAACGGATTCATTGAACAAAAATATAGAAAATTTCTACAAAATTTTGAACACATTCACGTTTTTTTTTTTTTTTTTTTTTTTTTCCTTTCTTTCTTTTAAAAAGATGGAATCTCAAAAATTCGATCTTTCATTGAATGGTTTTCAAGCTTTAAATGAAGGAAAATATCACGAATATCTATAAATGTACTGAACTGACAGTTAACAATCTTTCAACCGTAGAAAATTTATAAATTTGAGCAAAATATTTCTTTTTTAATATGTTAAAACTTTTCACATTGTACGGATATGGCTGGAATAAGTTCATAATATGGTTATGTTTATTTACTTTACATGGATTGACCAGTCATATCTCTTGACTTTAATCCTTTACAGTATGTGTGCGACACTCTTGAGAGAGAAATTGCATCTTACCATTCCCCTCCGAGATCCAACCCTTAGCTAAAATCTGCCTTGTTGCAGGAGTGAAATTGGCTACCACAAGGACTACTTAACTGTTTTTCGTCTATTATGTCGTCAAGCTGTGTGATTTGTCTGTCTGAGAGGAGAAGCAATACCTCAAATTAGATTAATTTTCAATGCGGTATCACAACGGGGATCTTGGACATCCCTGCACTATGAACTTTACTGATAATCACGCGTATGTAAAATGATTTTTGAGTTGTATATCTCTTTCTCTGCTTTAAATTTATATTCATACCAAATTTCATTGAAATATGTCCATTAGTTTTTCAGAAATTCAACATAAGGTACAAATTATCTTCATTTTGTCCACAAACGTATTATTTAGAAGCATAGTATAATATTAAGTTTTTAATATTTTTAAGAAATAATTAAAAATCTAGATTATACATTCCCGTTTCAGAATGTAAAATTTCATTCAATACAGCGACTTATTGGTCAAATAATTAATATGCTGCTATGACCTAGGAATGGATATTCCTCTTTTAACTAGTTGTCATGGTAACGTAGTTTAGAAAACATAATATTTACATTGAATTTATTATAGAAAGGAGATATATAAATGATTGTCAATACTTTTTCTACTTTAGACAATTCAATACAATGAATAAAATACTATATTATTCAGGGTCTAAATACATACCTTACTTTAAATCATAATCATTTAACAAAATGCAAACCTTTCTTTTTTAAGAAATATGACGTTAAATATTTATATTTTTTCAAATGAATTAAATTTTATTTTAAACAAGTTAAGACTTTTGGTAAAAAGATATAAGGAAAAGTAATATTTTTAAGGGTTTTTAAATAAAATGTAAAAGAAATATTTTTGTTTTACTTTTATTAAATATGCCCTGGAGACATATAATAAATTATCAGCAAAAAAAATATCGAGGCTTAAATATGCAATTAAGTGACAAAGATGACTTGCAACTCATTTTATAATGCTGGCCACCCAAAAGGTAATATCAAAAGGGAAACATCCAAACTGCGTGAAATTTTCACTTTGTGTAAACAACGATGAGATACTCAAATTATTAGCAATTTAGCGCAGACGCACATCATGGATGCCTTTAGAGTCACCAACAAGAGCTAACAGGTCAATTTAAAGTCCCCGGCCTGACACATAGATGGCGCTACTGGAAATAAATCCATATGTTTTTTAGTTAGCCCTAACCCTCAAAAGACGCGTGTATAAATTTGACAGCTGTCGGATCATTAGTTTGTGAATTATAGCATTTTGAGTGAAGCAACTTTTGTTATTGTGAAAAAAGGAATTTCGCGTGTTGATAAAATATTGCTTTTTGAAGGGAAAAAATACAGTTGAAACAAAAACTTGGCTTGATGCCGAGTTTACGGGCCCTGCCCCAGGAAAATCAACCATCAAGGATTGGTATGCTAAGTTTAGACGTGGTGAAATGAGCACCGAAGACGGTGGACGCCCAAAAGAGGTTGTTACCGACGAAAACATTAAAAAAATCCACAAAATGATTTTGAATGACTGTAAATTGAAATTGAATGAAATAGCAGACACTCTAAAGATATCAACTGAACGTGTACATCATATCATTCACGAATATTTGGGTATGAGAAAGCTCTGTGCAAAGTGGGTGCCGCGCGAGCTCACTTTTGACCAAAAACAATGACTTGATGATTCGGAGCAATATTTGAAGATGATCAAGCGTAATAAACCCAAGTTTTTGCGTCGATATGTGACAATGGATGAAACATGGCTCCATCATTTCACTCCGAAGTCCAATCGACAGTCATCCGAGTGGACTGCACACGATGAACCCGCTCCAAAGCGTGGGAAAACGCAACAGTCGGCTGGCAAGGTTATGGCGTCTGTATTTTGGGATGGAATAATTTTCATTGACTACCTTGAAAAAGGAAGGATCATCAACAGCGACTATTACATAGCGTTATTGGACCGTTTGAAGGACGAAATCGCCAAAAAACGGCCGCATTTGAAAAAAAAAAAGTGCTGCTTCATCAAGACAATGCACCGTGTCACAAGTCAGTGAAAACGATGGCAAAAATCCATGAATTGGGCTTCGAATTGCTTCCTCATCCACCGTATTCTCCAGATCTGGCCCCCAGCGACTATTTCCTGTTCTCGGATCTCAAAAGAATGCTCGCTGGGAAGAAATTTTCGTCGAATGAAGAGGTGATCGCCGAAACTGAGGCTTATTTTGAAGCAAAGGACAAATCGTACTTCAAAAATGGTACCGAAAAGTCGGAGGGTCGCTATAATCAGTGTATCACCCTTGAAGGGTATTATGTTGAATAAAAAAACTAATTTGGCCAAAAAAATGTGTTTTACTATGGTAGGACGGGGACTTTTCAATTGACCTGTTATATAAAGGGAAAACAGAATGCCGTTTAAAAGTATTTCAATTATTTTTCTTTTGAATTATTATGTTTTGCGTGAACAGCTTCGGCATACATGGAAGAAGAATACGAGCTTCATTCGAGCACATTTCTGAGTTCGATCGAGGAAACATTTTTGCTTGTAGAGAATGCAGATTATCCTTCCGCGAAAGTGGTAATCATATTAGATGTAACCAAGCAACAGTGATGTGGATTTATAATCGATGGATACAAGAGGGAACAATGGACTGAATTCACAGAATCAAGTGATATATATCATAAACAAACCGGCGTGGTCTGTGTTTAAATAGGATTTCCCTATATGGTAGTTGTACATATCTTGTACATCCACTTTATTTCGATTAATATATTTAATATTATCACATTGTTTACATTATTCAGTTATTTATATTCGGCAGCCAATAACATGAATATATTTTTATGTATCTATAGTCTTATTCTCGTGTAATTGTGTTGCTAAAATGTCGTTCGGTTAGCTAAGCCTATTTAAACTTGTTTCTGGCGTTTGTTTGTATACTTATGATATAAACTTTAAATTATTTTCTGCCTTAAAATTATATATTTTTCAACTGTTAACAGTCATTGAGTTATATTCAATTTTTTTGTTTTTGACTAAGCTTATTTTGTATTTCAAATTATTCCATTTATAAATTTTATAACGTATCAACAGATAATCGATTGATTCTAGCATGTTAAAAATAAAGGCCCCGATAATTATTCTAGTATTGTAATCATTAATTGCCTGAAAAATAAATGGCAATTGTTAAAGTGTAATTAAACTCATTCTGAATTATAATATCTTTCATGTAATTAAGACATTTTATTTATCAGACTGATTCTGTTTAAAAAATAAAGCAACATTGGATTTAAATTTCGATTAAATTATTTTCTGTTTTAATCAAGTAACATAATTAAGCTGTAACAGTTATATAATGATTTATGATTTAAACAGGTGTAATTTTGTACCCTGAATTATAGTTTTTTCTTAAAATTTGGATTGAGTCCTATTTTACTGGGACCACTTGGAGAAATTTTTGAAATCGCACCAAGATGGCAACAGAAGCGGAAAAAAGATTTCGCCGCCTGTGGAAAATAAATTTTGGAATAAGTTAGAGTTTTCACCGAAAGAAAGGAAATGTAGAAATCGTAGTATTTAGAAGGCAAATTTTGAAACAAGATGGTATTTTCACTGAAAGAAAGGATATGCAAGCACCAAGTTTTATTTTAAATAAATCTCTTCAGTGTTTCATTCAAAAAACAAATACACGATAAAATGAAATTCCACACAATGTGTGTGCTCCCCAATTCCGCAAACGAATATTAAAAACAAGAATACTAACATATTAAAAATCTACAAAATTTCCTCAAATAATATTATTAAATTACATTTTAAAAAGCAGTAAAAATACTTTTTTAAAATACTAGAAAATCACTGTCGGATTAGGATGTTTTCATAATTATAACAAAATGCATGTATGTATGACAAATAAATTTGCAGCCACTATTTCAGCTTGTTGATAGAAGAATGATTATTTTGTTGATAGAAGAATGATTATTTTTGTCTATAGAAGAATGATTATGACCTTTATACTACAGCAATCCAAAATTTCAATGTTTGCATTTATTTTGGGTGAAAGTTATATAAAACAAAGTTTTGTGATAATTTCTCATCCAATTAAAAAGTGGTATATTTAATAAAATATAAGTTACTTAAACTTATAAAGTATAACACACTTCACAAATGCAAAGCAAAACAAACGAATACAAGACTTGTTTACATCTTCGGGTATCATGTGGTCAAGTTATCATGTGATCGTGACGTCACATGAATTTGGTCCATTGATCGACGGCACCTCGTCGCACCGCTACCCATAATAACAAGCACATTGGGCACGTGGCTGTGATGGATCATTTTGTCTCATCAAGAACCATATAAGAATAAATACTGTTAATAATAAATATCTGTTACACCACATTTGGTGTCCATTCAACGTCGTTTGCAGCACAAAGAAATGTCCTTCTGTCTCAAAACCAAAAGGGTTTGCATCTGCAGAAGTACTTTGAATGACGGACATGGACAACCGAAAAGCACGACATCATCTTTACAGAAGAATTGTGATTCATCCGGCAGCATCATGATAGTTAAATTAAAGTTTGGAGACACCATGGAGAGAGGTTACTTACCTGTGTCTTATGCATCGCCATACAGATCCCACACCAACACATTGTTCCATTCAGTGGTTTTCAATAACTAGAATCGAATCTTAAATCTGTTTATCAGAGGGTAATAGCTGTATATTCATTCAGAACAATACATAAATTCTGAAAGGCTTCAAATATAAGCATTAAAATTTAAAATACATGTATTCAATGCAACAATATAGGCAGTTCTTCTTCATGGAAGTAAGCATTGAAAACTCACTAAATCACAAAAACAGAAATTTAAAACATTTCAAACTACTTGCTTCAGAAAAATCTTTAAAATATATTGATTAGGTAGAATATCTAATATTGAATTGTAGAATAAACATCTACCCATATTAAAAAGTGACGCTGGAGATGAATGGACATTTATTTAGAATGCTATCAAATAAAAATAAGAGAATTGCACTCACATGGGCTCCAGAAGAAGTAGAAAGAAGAAGACCAAAGGCCAAATGGTGCTGTATGATTGCAGAAGAGAGAAATTCATTTGGATTGCCGAGTTGGGGAAGTGCTCGTAAGACAACTTTGGACCAAATTAAATGGCACGCAGCAATTGGGGCCTCATGCACCAGCTTGGTGAGACGAGCATTGATGATGATGAATGTGTTATATTATAGTGATCAGATTTCTAATGTCTGTAAAAAAAATTTAAAAGTCCTTATAAATTGAAAAAAAGGATATCTCGTAATTGACAACATTTTTAGAGAATTATATTCTTAAGATGATGACAGGAATTGATGAAATGAGAGTTGTAGATAAAAACTATCTTAAATAAAAAAAAAAATCATCTTAAAAGTCACTTAAAAAGTTTTCATAGATATAAAGTACATTTAGTAAGAATTTTTAAGTTTAAATTATTATAATCATTCTCATTAGGTTTATTTTTCCATGCTTCCGAAATCAAAACACTCTGGTAATCATTTAATAAACGAACAAACTAGCTTTGGAAATGATTTAAATTCTCTCTCTCTCAGCCATCTACTTTCAATTTAAAAACTCAACAAATATTTTAACACAAACTCAACGATAATAAAATTCAATATAAATCCAATAAATATGACTAAAGATGTTTACTCGAAGAAATTTTGAATTCAAAATTATAGTAAAGCTTATCAAAAGAGCATAATATAAATTTGAACATTCTTCGTGATCAAAACTCAGTTAATCCATTGATCGTCATCCCAAATACTGCAGCACCATAATCTAATTTTCTTCCCCATCAAATATTAATCAATTTGAAGACCTTCATCTGACTTTAATATTCTAGGTAACTCCTAATTAAAGTTTTCTGCTCAAATTTTAAGGAAGTCTGGCTTTCTGCACCTTGTCGAAGTTAGATGTCCAGGATTACTGTGTAATTTCAAGCGCTTAAGATTTTGTGAAGCTTTAATAGCATGTTACTAAAATAGAAGATGAATTAAGAATAACAACAATTTAACCTCTTTCCTGTGTAAATGGATAGTTATGTAGATGAAAATTAAATAATATTATCATCCTTAACAACATATATGCATTAAAACTATAGAAGTTATTACTAAATCTAAAGAAAAGAGAAAAATAACATTTTTCTTCCTTTTTCCTTCATGTAGAAGAATTATATTATTATTATTATTTCAAATAGCTGTTACAATGTAAGACTTACTACTAAATAAAATGAAAAGTAAAAAAGCTAAAAGTAACAATGAAATAGTTTGTTATTGTGATGCATAATTTATGAGATGTTGGCTCAATGTTGATAATATTATAATTATTAATATGATGTTATGTTATGAGGTTGATACTAAAATGAGGAAAATAATTAAGAATAACTATAATTCTTTTTCTTCCATTACTTAAGCAACAAAATTGTCTTGTTGAAATTCAAATGCACTCTTATTAATATGATCTTACATCAAGATGGTTATGAAAAAGTGCTATCAATAGTCGATAAAACAAATTCATGTAAAAACGACTTTTATTGATATAGGTTGAGCAGTTGAGTAACTGGTATTAGAATCCGTATTCATTGGAATCCAACTTCATAATTTTGAATAATGGACGGGTAAAATGGATGACATCTGAGCTGTAAAATCCTTAATTCCCATGTCCTTCTACTTGAAAATTTTGAAGGTGCAGTTGTTACATGGTGTTTGATTAGATTTGTTACTGAGTTCGCGATCCACTAGTTTCGAATGTTACTTAGAGAAATAAGATGAAAATGTGTTTTATGTGCAAATATGTTTTATTCTATTTTTGCCATTTCTTTTCAAATATTAATACGCCCAGACGCTAAAGACGTAAACTATGAGGCTTGCAATATAAAAGTTGAATTTAATGCTTGAATTTTCAATCCAATAAGGGCATCTGCGTAACATTTCAATAAAAATAGTTTCTTAAATTTTAATTACTTTAAAAATGATAGCGAGGCTCTTAGTTGTATATTGCATGAGTTAATATGCAAAAAAGTAAAAATATTTTTATGCATAACTTCTACAACTATATAATTTAATGAAATATACATATGTTTTAATGAAGGATCAAAAGGATTCTCATCTCTCATGAATTGAGAGACTTATCGGATTTCACTTCAAGAATAAGCTACATGTCATCTAAATTATATCGATTCTTGGGAAACACTACATTTCTGGATAGAATAAATTTGAAACGCCACTTAGATAATAAAAAAAAGCAGTTACGAGCTAGATTTCCCTATACATATAAATGAATATGTGTGGATCAAAGTAATTAAATCAGTAAATTTTATTCATATAAAAATTATTAATTAAAAAAGTGTCAAAGAATTCCGCTTTATTTTGCAATAATTTTTCAAATATGTTTATCAGCTTCTATTAAAAGGGGCATTTCGGAATAATTTCTTATTGAAAATATTAGCAAACCTATTGTACAGAATTGTGGAAATAAAATAAAACCCTTTCTCAAATGCTAAATTAGTAGGATTCTCGGACATTTTTCGAAGACAATTATTCTTTTAGTAGCAGGGAAATCATGTAGTCCTCACGTAATAATTTCGTGAATATTATTTTTTATCTCTCTTTTGATGAAAGATAAAATGTGAAACATTATAACAAAAAACTCATACACGCAACAAAAATAAATCGAAATAAATAAAAAGATTTTTCCAACAAATTTAAATATGTTTACTACCGTATTCTGAAATGAATGTTTACTTGGTTTTGTTTACTTGTGAAGAAAAAAATTTAAATAAATAATAAAATATTCAAAATTTTAAATAAGAAGCTCTGAATATAATTACACTTCTTATTAACAGTAGATTTGTTTTGAGTGAAAAAATTCAAATTTAAACTACACGGGGAAAACTTTATCTAAAATCGAATATAAATATATACTTAACATTTATGATACCGCAAAGGGGAAAAAATGCTTTTTTCCCCACATTCCTTATTGCCAAATTAATTATTTCATGTAATTTTCATAAATGCGAAAAAAAAACCTTTTCCGAAACACATAAGAAAAAAGTATTTAAGAATCAATAATTGTCTGACTATACCTCATGGTTCATTGGCTTATAGAGTGGTAATTCTTGTGAAATAAAAATTAAAAAGAGAAATAATGATACGTTAATTCTACACAAAATGAATTCAATTCAGTATTATTACTTTTATTCAGAACATTCTTTTATCTTATTTTGAGCTTTAACTCGATTTGACTTTCCATTTGAACCAGCATGAGAAATTGAAAAAAAAAAAAAAAAAAAACTTTTTAAGTTAAAATTGCGTAACAAAATACAGTCAATTTCACTAGCGTCAGTAGAAATGCGGAAATTTGAGCGCGCAATGTTGTGAATAACGTCACAAATAAAATTATTGCAAACAAATAACTCTTAATGCTTACTATTTGTTCAATGACAAATCTGAAAATAAAAACAAAAATATTTCTTTTAAACTTATTCTGATACAACGCTTCGAACTAATGAGTTTATTCCCTTTCCCCTATCTTTTTTCTCTTCTTCTTCTTCTTTTTATTTGTTAAGATTTTTTTCTTCCCTGGTGGTGATCCAATTTTGAGAAAACTTTTCTTCTTATCTTAAAGATTCCACTAATTTGATTTGTAATAGGTGGTACTACATTTATAGTTGTCTTTTTTTAATGTTTTCTTCATTATTTCAAGCGCAATAAAAAAAAACTCATATTACCTGTAACTAACATTTAATAAAATAAAAATTATAATGGAAGTAAAATAAACATGTCGACGAAAGGAATTATTTTTAAAAAAATCAGAGTATACATTAAAAATACCATAGATGTTAATAAGTATTTGATGTTTTTGAAGAATACATTTTGTCTACTAGTGTATTTCCTAAGAATAATTAACAAGCAAAATAATACCAAATGTGATCAAGAGTATTTGCGATGTAATTTTTTTCCTAAATAAAAAAAAAATTGTCGAGAAAATGCTAAAACTATTTTTTAAAAAGTCACGCATTCAACCAACGATACAGTATGTAGTTAAAAACATATGTATAAGTATAATATATCATTAAATTACAGTATTCAAGTTAACTCATCAATTATTCATAGCAATATATACAATTCCATACGCATCAAAACAAAATTTCTCCTTAAATCTTAACATTAAGATTCCTTAACAATACTCCCCTCGAAATTAAATTCCCATCCCCAAATTAAGTTGCATTTGAATTTCATCTTCTTTCTTGAAAAGTATGACCTTTTCCATATATTTGCTTGAATATTCAATTCAGTTTCTTCTAAGTTTGCCTTTTTCCTGATTACTTATTTTACACACAATTCCTCAATAATTTCAATATGATTTCTTTCAAAACACATAACTTTTCTTTATGTGTGACAAGTTTCTCTTAATTTACCTCTCATTTAGAATAACTAGGCTTCCAAATGTAGATTTGGTTCAAATATCGATTCCAAACTTTTACTTAATTTCAAATTTTTTTTTTTATTTCAGAAGAGGGGAAAGCAGAAATGGTGGGATGCAATAAGTTCGCCTTATTTCAGCAGAATCTTACTTAACTTTTTATCGAGTTCGGGGAACAGTTATCGAATTGCACTTGTAATTAGGATTTTTTCCGAAATGCTTTGAGTTTTAATACGCGTAATATAGTTATTAGAGCAGTAAGCCGATTGCTAATCCTTCCATCAAAAAAGGAGAAGGTTTATTTTTGAAAAATAGCTATAGCAGGTTTCGAAACATTGTAACCTTTGATATTGATCATATTTTTATTTTATTTTGTATGACTTTATTCTTTTCTATCACAGTTATCTTGTTCTCATTTTCCGAAGTTTGTGGAAATGGGTAAAAACGGAAGTGAACTGTATCCTTTTGTTTTTCTATATAAACTTAAATCACAACGTAATCTAGAAGTGACAACACGCTAGAAAAAGAGATTTATTTTGAAGCTGTGCACAGGAGGTACATACTGTTATTCAGTTTATTAGTCGCTGTTGTTGAAAGGTCGTGTGTGTAAAAATATCGATTGAATTTTTGTATAGTTGCGACTTGCATTTTTTTCCTATTTATAATTGATTTAATGTATTCACTTTAAGTATTTTACAGTATTAAATACTTTTGCTACTTCTTTCATACAGATATATTTTCATAATTGACTTTTTTAATGAATAAAATTGTTTGCTGATATAGTTATACATGTTTATTCTAATGTTTAGTTGTTACAGTTTCACAGCATATTGAGAAAAGTATTGTATGATAGTCAAAAAGGAAAGTAATTTAGATCAAAAGTATTATTTTCTTCTTTATA